>OY744607.1:25135849-25186889 GCA_963556255.1 Allolobophora icterica | reverse complement strand
TTAATTAGAACCCGTAAACATCAGACTATGCACTCGGATTTGAATCGCGGTCGCTGAGATGTTTGTGGGTTTCTGTGCAAACAATGTTATATATTCTAGCCTTCAATTCACAAATGGTTACGCATAATAAACTAAATGTTTAAACTAAACGGCAGACATCCAGCAGTCAACTGAAGTGATTCAGTGGACTGACGTCCTACGGGGGGGTGGGGTTTGTCTTAATCGTAATCGTAAACTCCAGATTTCTAAAGCTCTGCTCTAATGCTAAGCGCAGGGCGCCAGCTTATTCACGAGCGCTGCGTCATGTCAGACGGGATAATTATGCAGAGATGCCATTTGAAGATCCGAAATAGGTTGGCAGAGAGATCGGAGATAGAAGGCAAAGAGCTGGTTAATAGGCCTACATTGGTTGGCTAGCCATCGGTTGGTTAAACCATCATTTTCTTTAAAGCGGTTGGCTGCAGTGGATAAGAAATTAAATTTCTTTAAGTTTGATTCAATTAAAAAGACAATGAACACGATCAAGAGGTTAAGTTACGCTTTTGCATTGACCCTAACATGAAAGCAACTGGCAAGGTTTAACGAACCATCAACTGATGCAAATCCAAATATATATATATATATATATCTTTATCTTCCACTCGAAAATAAGGATATCGAAATAGAGACGTCTCTTAATTAGAACCCGTAAACACCATTCGATGCAATTAGCCATTTCTAATTACATCGGAAACGACTTTGTTTTGCGTGAGGCGTATCTTAAGCAGCGGCAATTTTAGGAGTGGATGGTCAACCTTAAACAGGTTCCTATTTGAGGACTATGAATCTCGAGAGGACTGGGTATAGGAAGAGGAAGAGCAGTCCCTTTAGCTAGCCCTGAGGCACTATCGAGCACCCCAGAGGACTATAGGCCTCGATCAATTCAACAGGTGCCTGTTTTGTTTCACACATTTGGAGGGTTCGTAGAGTAATGGATAACACACTGGCGTGAAGAGCTGAATGTACCAAGATCGAACCCCGTAGACCCTGTAAGGTTTTTTCAGCCTTCCACTCGCTAGGTGGCGGTGGTTGAATGAATAGTAGGCCAAGGTGGCGCCGTGTGGCTACCGCTTAAATACAGTTACATTCGACTCCTGTAAAACTGTTATCATGTGCTTCTACTGTATACATGTATGTAAGGCGCCCTGTGTGGCTGCCGTTTCTACTATATGTATGTTCACTGTACAGTGTACAGCGCAGTGCGTTTGCAGGCGCTTAATTAAAGAACAAGATAATAATAAAAATAAAATAATAATATCGCATTTTTCATTCTGTCCACTGCAGTGTGTCCAGCCGTTTTCCTGTATATACTAAATCGTTTTCATCATTTGCTACATTAAATGTTAGATTCCTGAAATTTTGACCGGTCGTTATAACTGTGTGCTCAAAAGCACATATCTACAACCCATAACTCAGTGTATCCTATGTGAAAGGACGGGAATGCCCAAAGCTTTAGCACTGGGGTCTGAGGTTGGCTACTCTATCCAACGACTTTAGAAGGTATCTTTGAACCGAGCTCATCACTGTTCTTGGAGCGTGGCATCACCAGTAGACAGAATAATGTTCAAACTCTACTCAACGCACCGTCCATCTGACGCACATGCCTGTGTTTCGAACACTCTAGCCATCGTTTCGAAGGTACAGCCATGGATGTCGTCAAATCGGCCTCAGCAGAACCACACCAAAACGAGGTAGGTCTATATGGCTGGAAACACTAGCATTAGGATTTCTGACTACAGCAAAGAATGCGTTCGTAACTTAAATGCACAGTAACTGTTGGCTGGTGAATTATCAGTGACTGAGTTTGCTTTGTAGAACCTGCTTCCATCAGTTGCTTCAGGACAGACAATAGCTCAGAACGCGTCATGTCTAGTCGGTTCTCAACTGTGTGCCACCCACGTGGTGGCCAATCAGTTAAAACTAAACTTTTATTTGCCTGAATATATACGAGAAATGTTGCACTGACTTACTATGAAGGAAATGATTTGATTACAGATCTTCTTCCTATTTGGCTGACACGGCACCGGCATACTGGTACATCAGATAGCTTTATGCTTCAGTTATGAGTCAACATGGTTGCCGATCACTGCGCTCCGTAGCTCGTGGAGATATACAGGTTCCTCGCTTCAGTGAAGAGAGGTGTGGAGGAAATAATAAAGTCTGCAATAGACAGACAGCAATGATGAGGGTGATAAATGTGGGGACGAACAACCCACGATGGTCAAACAAGTGGAGGCGTGCGATTGAGACAACAGAGGTCAGTGGAGTGAGTGGACACGTGTACGGCAGGACAACAGATATAAAGTTCTGTTATTTGCAGAATAGTAACAGAAGAGTCTACTGAAAATAAGAGCCTGTTATTGACTGTTATTGGGGTTGATGGACCTTTCGGCTAAGCGTAAACATGACAACATCAGTTCAACATGAGCGGAACAAACAGCGCAGACACAACCTTTCCTTACGAAGTACATGCTTGGCAAAGAGTAATCAACATCAGAATATGCACTCGGATTTGAATCGCGGTCGCTGAGATGTTTGTGCGCTGAATGTACTAACAATGTTTAAGACTTACATATTCTAGCCTTCAATTCACAAATGGTTACGCATAATAAACTAAACGTTTAAACTAAACGGCATACATCCAGCAGTCAACTGAAGTGATTCAGTGGACTGACGTCTTGGGGGGGGGGGTGGGGGGTTTATCTTAATCGTAATCGTAAACTCCAGATTTCTAAAGCGCTACTCTAAAGCTAAGCGCAGGGCGCCACCTTATTCACGAGCGCTGCGTCATGTCAGACGGGATAATTATGCAGAGATGCCAATTGAAGATCCGAAATCGGTTGGCAGAGAGATCGGAGACAGAAGGCAAAGAGCTGATTAATACATCGGTTGGTTGGCTAGCCATCGGTTGGTTAAACCATCCTTTTCTTTAAAGCGGTGGCTGCAGTTGATAGCAAATTCATTTTATTTAATTTTGATTCAATTAAAAAGACAATAAGCACGATGAAAAGGTAGAGTTACGCTTTTGCATTGACCCTAACATGAAAGCAACTGACAAGGTTTAACGAACCATCAACCGATGCAAATCCAAATATGAAGGCCTTCAAATCACATAGACGCAGATAGTAGAATGCGTATACGAAGACCTGTGCCTCGCTCGTAACGGACAGAGGGAAACAGATTTTATCAAATGGGAACTATAGATCTGTGTAGATTGGCGACTAAGGACCCATCCAGTGCTTGCAAATCTCCCGTGGCCTTCACTGACAGTTGGAAACGCTTCAGGTAGTAGGGTCAAAGTATGAAAAAAAAGTGATGAACCCTGAACAAATTGCAAGAAAACGTTTTATGATGATTTTCGGGTGCATTAGGTCTGGAGATGAACATACTAAAAGTTTACCAAAATCGGACCACGGGAAAAGGTCAAATTCTGGCGCCAAAAAAAGATGGCCGCCAATGGGGAATGAATGACTTAAATGTGCACAACTTGCTCAAATCTACAGGAGCAAATCATGTAACAATTTGCTAACAGGTGTTTCTAGACTAATTTGACCCTGCTGAAAACGAAAATCGTGGTTAGCAAGCTGGATTTTTAGCGGTTGCATGGAAAAACAAGATGGCGGACAAAATGGTGGCCAAATATCTTCGAATGGCTGTAAGTAAGGTCATGTATGTGATGGAAACATGATTTTAGAGTCTAAATTAACATTTTCGGGGTCAAGGAATGCGACGAAACTAAATATGCATATGTAACACTGCCAGAAAACAAAATGGCGGATAAAATGGCGGACAAGTATCTTCAAATGGCTATACGTAAATCGTGTACATAAAGTCGTCTATATGATGGAAACATAATTTTATAGTCAAAGTAACAATTTCCGGATCAAGGAACGCGATGAAACTAAAGACACGTATGTAGCACTACCAAAAGCAAAATGGCTGCCAACTATCTTCAAATGGCTGTAAGTAATGTCATATATGTGATGGAAACATGATTTCAGAGTCTAAATTAACATTTTCTGGGTCAAGGAATGCGATGGAACTAAAGACACATATGTAGCACTGCCAAAAAAAACAGATGGCAGAATTGCTATCCAGAGGCGCTCTTAGCACAGAAGCCCCGGGGGAAAGAAATGTCTTTAGGGAGCGCGAGACCGACGAGGGCCTGATTGAGCAACATAAAAACAACCCAAAACGTCTCCGGCCTACTGGGACAGGGTACGTGTTCAGTGGGTCCTCCTGCCTTTTCTGCTGAGGATTTTCTTCAGATGATGACATGGAAGATTGCTGATCTTCGAGCGAAGACTCTTGATGCCCCTCCTCCGCAATTCTCCCATACGGATGACACCTTTGAAGAATGCCTTCAATCCTTGAAACGAAACTCTGTCAAATAATTGGATCATAAAGCAAAAATCATGCGAATTGGACCCTCTTCCCCCATTTTTGGTTAACATTTTAGACGATTTACTTCCATTTCCAGCTTATATATTTAACGGGTCGCTTTTAAGAGGGTTACCTACCTGCTTCCCAAAAACGGGCTATTGTTTTCCCGACCTTGAAAAAGCAAAACCTTGACCAAAATGCCTGTCAAAATTACCGGCCCATCTCCAATCTTTCTTTCCTCTCAAAGACCCTCGAGAGACTAGTTTCACTCCAGCTACTCCCATATTTTGAGCAAGATGAGCTTTTGCCGGCCGCCCAATCTGGCTTCAGGGGCCACCATTCCACCGAAACTGCTCTCTTATTCCTACTTTCTGATATTTATATAGCTATTCATCACTCTCATCTTTCTCTCCTGGCGCTTTTTGATGTCTCATCTGACTTTGACATGGTTGACCATGAGATCCTCCTTCAGCGACTGGAGCTGTCCTGTGGCCTATCTGGTGTTCCTGTTCTTGGCTTAAATCATACCTCTCTGACCGCCCACAGCTGGTTGTCCTTGGTGAAACCAGGACTCAGTGGTGGACAGAGGTGGAATTTGGTGTTCCCCAGGGGTCGGTGCTCGGTCCCATCCTATACATCCTTTTCACTGCTGAATATCCCGTCTCTATTTACTAAACATGGGGCAAATGGCCATCTTTTTGCAGATGATGCTCAGGCTATTGTACATGATCCGTCAACTGATCAACTCTCCCTTGTTTGCTCCATTGACCATCTTGTCTCTGACTTTCACTACTGGATGTCGACTAACCATCTCTGCCTAAACACTGCTATGATTCAATTGATCTGGATTGGGACTAAACAGCAGCTTGCTAAACTCAACTTGCCATTGCTGACTGAGAAATTCCCTGCTTACACCTACTCTTCCACCGTCCGCGACTTGGGTGTCACACTTGACTCCTCACATTCGCAGATCATATCTCCAACATGATTCGCTCTTGCTTTTTTCAACTGAGGCGTCTCAGGGCCATCAGACGTCTCACCTTCTGTATTTATCACCATAGTTCACGCATTTGTCTGTTCACGCTTGGACTACTGCAACTCGCTCCTCATGGGTCTCCCCAAGCAGCGTCTCCCCCTTCAACCTTTCCTAATGCTTCTGCTAGGCTCATCGCTCGACTCCCCCGGTTTGCCCATATCTCTACTTGCATGCTTGATGTCCTTCGCTAGCTCCCTATTGTTGCGCGCATGCGATATAAGATCCTCTTCCTTGTCTTCTGATCCTCTTCAGCAGCCTACTGCTCCGAAATATCTCTCGAACTACCTGCGAAAACCGCTATCTGCATCTTCTTCTCGCTCACTGCGCTCTGTGAATAGGCTTGATCTTTTTGTTCTCAGGGCTAAAACTGCCTTGGCCCAGCACCGGGCGTTTGCTGTAGTGGTCTCACGATCTGAAATGACCTTCGCTCTCTGCTTAGGGCCAAACTTATGACTGGTTTTCCTCATCGGTCTCGCGTTCTCTAAAGGCATTTCTGTTTCCCCAGGGCTTCTGTGCTAAGAGCGCCTCTGGATAGTAATTCTGCCATCTGTTTGATGGCAATGCTACATATGTGTCCTTAGTTCCATCGCATTCCGTGACCCAGAAAATGTTAATTTAGACTCTAAAATCATGTTTCCATCACATACATGACATTACTTACAGCCATTTGAAGATAGTTGGCCGCCATTTTGTCCGCCATTTTGTTTTTTGGCAATGCTACACATGTGTCTTTAGTTCTATCGCATTCCTTGACCCCGAAAATGTTAATTTAGACTCTAAAATCAAGTTTCCATCACATACATGACTTAACTAACAGCCATTCGAAGATACTTGTCCGCCATTTTGTCCGCCATTTTGTTTTCTGGCAGTGTTACATATGTATATTTAGTTTCGTCGCATTCCTTGACCCCGAAAATGTTAATTTAGACTCTAAAATCAAGTTTCCATCCATGGGCGCCCGCAGCATAGGTCAAGGGGGGTCGCGTGACCCCCCTGGAAATCATGGTGTGACTGCCAGGAGAATCATGGATACTGAAAACCTTACTCTCTGAGTTTGAAAGCAACAGGAAGTGCTGGCTGTTGACGAGAAGCCCCAGAGTTGATGCACTATAGAATTAATAGAAATAACACAGTATAGGCCTAAATAGGCCTAATGGAACCTACCTAGAGCCGGCCAATGCCAGCCCTGACCTTAGGGTCAGCAAGCTAAGGTGACTGCCCAGAGAATCATGGATACTGGAAACCCTATACGGTACTCTCTCGGTCTGAAAGGTTAAACAGGTGTTGGCTATTGAAAGATAGCTTGGGTTTCTCTTTGCATGGTTCAAAGGCGGAGGATGGTGACACGCGCAATATATCATCCTACAAGACTGAAGAGAGAGTGGCTGGACTTGGATACAGTAACAGAGATAAGACACAGGACGACTAATAATTAAGACAGCTGTAATATATATATATATATATATATATATATATATATATATATATATATATATATATATCAAATCAAATCAAATCAAAAAGTCTTTATTGCAACCAAAAAAACCAAAACGTAACAAGCTTTCCATATATCAACGTAAAAAACCACAAGAAAAAATACATCTTTTCGATTATAAATACAACGTATAAATACTGGTTAAAGGTTGCAAAGGGTGGCCCCAAAGGGATATAATCCCGCTAGGCGGGGTCACCCATACAACGTATTACAATTTCTAAATTCATGGCTGGCTTTTCTTAATTAAGTTCAAACTCACTTAACTAAATTCTTAACTAAATGGCTCAACAGCCGGGCCCCGGTGCACGTACACGCCCACCAATTGGAGATGTCTCTTCTGTTAATTAAGGCTTTTGTCATATCAAACTGGGGGGGGAGCTATACATTAATTAGATATTCTCTTAGTTGAATTTTAAATTCGAAGCGATTTTTAGAGTGCTGAATATGAAGTGGAGTCTCATTCCAGAGTTGTGGCCCTGATGCTTTCATACTAAATTCTCTTATATTTGTACGAGCCCGTATTGGGCGATATGTAGCTGCTCTTCTAGTATTATGTGCATGGATTTGTGATCCCATGGTAAAATATCCCCTGAACGAATTTGGGAGTAAGTTCCGTTCATACCGATATACGAATTCTACTATTTGCATTCTTCTAATTTGATCGATTTTTAATATATTTAAATTCTTGAATATTGGGTCAGAGTGTTCTCTTCGAGGGGACCCATTTATTATTCTCACGGCTTTTTTTTGCAGTACCATTAGTTTATTAAGTCTGGACTCATAGTTAGAAGCCCATATCATACTACAGTAGCTTAAATAGGGGTATATTAGTGAATAATATAGGTTCAGTCTGATGTCCTTGGGAAGCAAGTATGATACTCTAGATATTATCCCTATAATTTTGGCAATTTTCAATGTGATATAATTGATGTGGTCCTTCCAATTTAAGTGTTGATCAACGTATATACCAAGAAATTTAGTAGTTTTAACTTGGGTAATGGGTACTCCATCAATTTGTAATTCCACATCAACTACTTTGATTTTTCTATGCGATTTAAATAATATAAAATTTGTCTTATCAATGTTAAGGGTGAGTTTATTTGCTGCAAACCATGTGTTTATAGTTGCTAGTTCCTTATTAACAATCTCAGTAAGGGACACCCAGGAGCTGTTTGAGTAAAAAATATTGGTGTCATCTGCGAATAGTATAAAATGCATGACTTTTGAGGTGTTTGCTAGGTCGTTTATATATAAAAGAAATAGAAGTGGTCCGAGGTTTGAGCCTTGTGGAACTCCATGAGTGATATACCCAATATCTGATAATATACCATTACATGCCACCTTTTGGGTTCTATTTTGTAAATAACTTTGTATATATATATATATATATAATATTTATTTATGGTCTTTCAGATTGGGAGGAGAAAGATAGACTAGATCAGTTCATTTCGAGATCTCATCATTGTTGGCCATATTCGAGAATACAGAGGATTGTAGGCCTAACTAAATTTTAAATTAATAAAATTGATCATATCTAGTGGACCGCCATTAAAGTAATTTAAACTTATCTATCGTTTTCCGAGTCACCAACTGGAAGATGCGATGGTATGTACAACTAAACTGACTGAGTGTTGAGAGTCGAGACTACATTTTCAAATAATTCGCCTAAATCTGAGCATCAGAAAATGGACAAGCAGAATTATAGATGGCCATTATTCCTTTAAATTTTACTTTCTTCCACACAAAAAAATCCGTTTTGTTCGCAGTTTTTACTTGTAATCGCAATCGTAATCTCGCGATTACTTCAATGCCCATAAAAGTCATAGGTCGCGGGAACCAGATGATTCACAGGCGCTGAGTCAAACAAAATCTATAGGCAGAGGGTCAAAGTGCAAAGCGGTCAGGCAGGCCTGGCAGGCAGTCAGACGGCTACGGTGGATGGAGTTTAGAATTGAAGCGGTGAGGGAGGCAAGTGGAAGAGGAAGCAGGTTAAGATCTGTGAAAGAGCAGTGTTTTATGTTTTGAGTGAAAGCCATGTGGAGAGATGACAAAAGGTAAGGGTTGATGAGTTCGTAGAAGGATCTGATATTTGTCGTCATTCTGGTGAGAGTTTATTCAAGAGAAGCAGAACAGCCATGGCTATAAACTTAAAGCGATTTGCAAATTTTAGCGATGAGGTGACGGAAGGGCGAAGTGTTAGGGCGGATGAGGAGCGGGTTGAGAGGCGTAGTTGGACTGTGAATAACTGATGAAGATAGGAGGCTCCATGCATGGGAGGATTGGAGTGTCTTGTAGATCGGTGGTTGTGCAGTGTGCTTTTATTACATTCAGATGCGCCTGCCGAGGACGCCCAGCAAGTGGAAGTGAAAGGTGTGCAAGGGGGGCTTACACTTTTCCAGTGGTTGTAGAAAATGACAAGAATGACAAAAATATAGGTAGGCCAATAGATCATATCAGATATAATGGATAATTTTATCCATCTTAGGTCTGTATGAGGCTTACTTGGCTGAGGTTGGCTCACACGATTTTAAACACTTCCCGGGCCTCTGAGCAGTGCTTTTTTTCTAGAAAAAAAGGTTCCGGAACGGGACAGTAGGTGCCGGAACGCAACATTATGGGCGTGCTAAAATCACGAGAAAAACGGGATTGGGGGTTGGGAGGGGTCTGAATAAACACTGAAAACAGTTCAAAAACACTTAAATTAAATTAAAATAATTAAATTATTTTTTTAATTATTAAAATAAATAAATTATTTTTTAGGAGCTGAAAAAGGTGCCGGAACGCCGTACCGGCGCGTTCCGGCTGAAAAAAAGCCCTGCCTCTGAGTATAATTAGGCCTACACTCTTTCAAAGTCCAAACTTCAGAAATGAGATTGTATTATTGGCCAAAATTTATTTCACTGAAATGTACGCTAGGCTGGATTCATTTCTTCTGTATTGCTAAAATTATTTTCTTTGGCGGTATGTAGTGCAGACCACTGCGAAAGATTCAAAGATTTATGCCTACGTGAGGGGCACCCAGAGTAACGTGTCTTTGAATGCTGAAAAGATACAGTGTAGGCCTATTGATCGCATTCGGTGATTGATTTGAATAATTCAATGAATATTTATATATTACACAACTAACTCTCCCGGCCATGGGCGGCGATCCCGGAGGACAAGACCCCCACCTTTAACAGTGGAGGCACACCATACACCCGACCCCCAAATTTATAAGAAACACCGAAAACAAGGTCATGAAATTTCATGCGCAAAATTTGTTTTTACCTTTTTTTGATCAGGTCAGTTCAAAACTCTTATTCCCAGATGAGTTCAAAGTGTCCCCCCCCATCTGTCAAACAAGATCGCCGCCAATGCTCCCGGCCGTGACTGACCTCCCCTGCAAAAAATCCTGCGGGCGCCCATGTTTCCATCACATACATGACTTAACTTACAGCCATTCGAAGATACTTGTCCGCCATTTTGTCCGCCATTTTGTTTTCTGGCAGTGTTACATATGTATATTTAGTTTCGTCGCATTCCTTGACCCCGAAAATGTTAATTTAGACTCTAAAATCATGTTTCCATCACATACATGACCTTACTTACAGCCATTCGAAGATATTTGGCCACCATTTTGTCCGCCATCTTGTTTTTCCATGCAACCGCTAAAAATCCAGCTTGCTAACCACGATTTTCGTTTTCAGCAGGGTCAAATTAGTCTAGAAACACCTGTTAGCAAATTGTTACATGATTTGCTCCTGTAGATTTGAGCAAGTTGTGCACATTTGAGTCATTCATTCCCCATTGGCGGCCATCTTTTTTTGGCGCCAGAATTTGACCTTTTCCCGTGGTCCGATTTTGGTAAACTTTTAGTATGTTCATCTCCAGACCTAATGCACCCGAAAATCATCATAAAACGTTTTCTTGCAATTTGTTCCGGGTCAAATCATATATTGACCCGACTAAGGCGGACTATGCGATGAATCAACCGCTGCTTCTACTGCAGCAGATACAATGCGCTGGACGACGCGTCATTTACGACTATCCATGCAACGATAGAACTGGCTGAAGACGCCTGAAACAACGGGATGTCTCTGTCTGTCTCTCCATCTGTCTGTCTCTGTCTGTCTCTGTCTGTCTATTTGTCTGTCTGTCTGTTTCTCTGTCTGTCTGTCTGTCTGTCTGTCTGTCTGTCTGTCTGTCTGTCTGTCTGTCTGTCTGTCTGTCTGTCTGTCGGCCTTCTCTATAGTTTTTTCTCTCTGTCTTTCTTTATGCATGAAGATGAAAAGGAGGAAAAGGAGGACAGATGCATGAAGTGAATGTGTCATCATCCTCCTCCTCCTATTCCTCGTCGTGCTGTCGATCCTCTTGCATTAGCTGTTGTGCATGGCAGTTGGCGGCGTTGTCAGCCTCACACACACTGTCAGCCACCGCAAGCAACGAAAACTCTCGTTCAATAACGAACAAGAAAGACGAAGAGAAGAAGTAGGAAGAAGAGGAGGAGGAGGAGGAGGACGATTACAGCATTGACAGGGATAAACTAGATGGTGAGGAGGGTGAGGAGGATGAGAAGGAGGGTGAGGATGTGTTGTCGGTCGTCTGCAACCTGTTTCAGTGGATGACAGTTTTACTGATTTTCCTGCTTCGTCGTTGATCGGTAACAGTAACCAACATTTTAACACCACGTGTTGCGATCTGTTGTTTGTCCGCGGGCGTCAATCAGCCGCCGACGATCGACGGTCTCTCGGGCGGTGCATCGCCTGAGGGGCCCTGCGGTCCCCCATCCCTTCCCACGGAGGACACTCTATAGTCATCCGAGACACTCGCTCGCCATGAGCGGGACAAACAGCACGGACGTCGATCGACCCCGAAGTGTTTCACCCCTCGAGGATTTAGCTTTCGATATTGGAAAGGGTCCTTACGCGTCCTACAACGACCGAGACGGAGTCGATGGACAGACCGTTTCGAGAGGGTCCTCGTCTTCCCCTTCGACGCTCGTAAGTAAGAAGATCAGCTCTCGTCCTACGACGCCATCTGGTGGAAAAAGAAGGGCTTGCATCGTACACCTCGATGGTTGTAGATACACCATAGGTAGCCTACTATCCATATCACAGATTATCATCGATTATAACTACTGTGCATATCAAAAGATCATCTTCGATCACAGTCTAGATCACATTTGTGTAGCGGTAGATCATGAATTACTCATGAATTGGTTTTTAAAGAATGAAATCTGAATAATCTCAGTAGGCCAGCAATTAAGAACTGCATTTTGTCGCCGCTTTTAATCAGGAAGTTAGCTCTGCAAGATTCTCTTCTGGTGTTTCAATAGGCACCTCCTTTTCAAGCAGAAGAAGAAAGGTCTTCTGTGCAAGCGGTCAAAAAGCAGTAAGCATTAGAAGAGGACTGACGGTTGGCGTAGTGCTGAGTAATGGGTTGTAGAGCTCTCTCGAACATAGAAATGCGCCCAAAGTGCAACTTATAGCGCGTATATAGATCGCAAGTGCTTCTTCTCCATTTTATATAGGCTATATATACAAATATTTATATAGCGTCTATATGAATCGTATCTTACGTACTAGGCCTATCGCATCACATTATGAAAATGTATGCGAACAGTTGTTAGAAATAACGAGCTAACTTTTTGACGTGTTACGTAATTATATATGTATGTATGGATTTATGTATGTGGCAACGATATTAATTGGGGATGAAAGTTACAAAATGTTCAATTTTTAATGAATTGTAACAGAAACATTTTTGTAATTGCCTCTTAAAAATAATCCACCATGCTAGTTAGGTCATTGTGCAGTGTTGGATACTTAGGTAGGCCCATGGTTTCTATAACAAAAAAAGAAATTGTCAAAATAACGGCTGTGCAAGTTACCCCGCTGTAACGTAAACATGAATAAAACATAGAAACATAGTCAGGTTGCCACATTGTTGGTTATTGTTGTAATGTTCAGTATCGAGTTAGGCCGAGGCCTACTGTAGCCTAGTACCTATATATGCTGTGTATATGATCGTCTTGATTAGATATGCTACTTTCAATTATTTCAAACATACGACTCTGGACGATCTGCATCAGTACATGCTTTATGTGCCCAATAGCCACATACAGTGCACTTGAACATTTTCCGCCCTTGCCAAACTCCCCACACACAATGCAATTGTCATTTGCTGTGGTAAGGTCTTCTTATCTCTTTATTGCTTTACAAATTTTATCGGATTTATTTGTATTCATGTCATCATCTTCATCGGTGATGTCCTCGCATAACATTCATCATCCTCGTCATCACTGTCATCTGTTTCAGATTGGAGAGTAGTTTCCATTATAGCCTTAGTGCTTCTTCGGGTGTCAATTTCTTTATGTTAAATTTAACATTTACTGCACTTGAATTTCCTGTGGCACTGACTGCAATTGACTTTTGTTTTTTTACTGCCACTAATAGGGCTGTACCTAACATTCGCTTCGTATTCGCTTCGGGGCCGAATAGTGGGCCAAATAGCTATTCGGTATTCGGCCGTATAGTAGCGGTCGGACCGAATACGAATAGTGGTCACGTGACATATGTTTCTGCATTATGCGGCTGCTAGAGCGAGTGGACTGAAGTAGCTCTCTCATTAACATAATAATATATGCTGTGGTTGCAGCCAGGCGTTGCCTACTGCCTGGACCGCGGTATCGCAGTGTCAGTAGTCTCATTCTTTGTGTACAGTGAGTGAACGTTAACGTATTTTTGAATGTTGTCGGTAGACCTATTTTGTACACTATTCGTATTCGTACTCGGCCGAATAGTTGTTCCAATTATTCGTATTCGGCCGAATAGTGATAATCACCTATTCGGTACAGCCCTAGCCACTACATTCTTTTTCTAATTGCAGTTTTCTTGTGTGATCAGTCAGTATATGGCTTCATGTCTCTTCCTAACCCCGTTCTACTTGCCTTCCTTTCTGATGCTTGTGGATGAGGTCAACCCTTTCTGGCGAAATATCTGTAGCTCATTTATTCCAGTATATCATGATACTGATGGAGAGAGTCTTGGATTATAGCCTACTTTATTGACATTGGGGCACACTGGCATAAACTTGTCCAAAATATTGAGGGGCATTTGGTTATTCATTCTACACTTGTTGCGTTGGGTGTACAGTCCATCTCAATTATTGGGGGGCACGTGCCCCGGCTGCCCCCCAGAGTCTACGCCTATGTTGGGGTAGGTTGTAACATGTTATAACTAAACCCAGTTGGTGTGGTACATACAACCAATCCAACTAATACATGTCTCTAGTTTTTTATATCCTTGGAAAACATCAATATGCGATAACATCGCTCATGCTGACGCTGCTTGAATGACAACTCTTCTGATCATGACATCCAGTAAAAATGTAAAACGTGATACAGTGAGCCATGAGAAAAGTAAGAAAAAAGCAGAAACTCACCTTTTATGCACAAAAATCTTGTTTTATTAATAAAAAAATCTATTTTTTAAATTCTGCACAGAAATTTTGTTTACGCTGAATTGTCGTGTTGATCTACTCTTAGATCAGTATACGCTTAGATCAGTATACGCTGGTTCCCTGCACTCCAGTAACTGCGCTCCGATGTTTGTTATATTCAACCCGTGTTAGTTTCATCCCCAGTCTCCCCTAGTTTACTACTTTAATTTAAAACTAATTTTGTAACTAATTTTGCTTATGCTGTGAGGTGGAAAGCAAGATGCTGGACAGCAGCTGTTACAATTAATTAGATTATTGCCCGTCCTAAGACGATTTGAAAAGAATATGAAAATCTAGTATTATGTAGCAAACCACGGATCCAGTTAGACACGCGGCCTAATTAGATTGGCCCGTTAAACCCGATAAACTCGTTCGTTTCAGCTTTTTCGCCACATAAGTAAATAAGTTGAAGCCAGTTTTGAGCCGTTAGTTTAAAAGAGCAGCCGTTTACGGTATAATTAAATTTACATTGAATTAAGTATGAAACGAGCGTCCGTTGGAATGTCGCCATTTGTAAGCAGTGAGGCCATTGGTCATGAATATTTATTAATTGGAGGGTGGCCAATTACAGAAGCGTAACAAAAGTTCACTTCACCACTTCACCTGTGACATTTCCCTTCTATTATAATTATTATTACTTTTATATTAGAATATAACATGAAATTTTGTTTAAGCAGTGTTCAGAGTCACATCCTTGCATCAATTAACCTTCTGACATAATGACATTGACAAAACGATGAGAAGGCATTGCAAAGCAATTTTTTGAACACATGCACGACCATTGTGTCCATAGTACTTTACTCAGTCCGTAAATCGATGATACTAGTGTCTGAATAGTGAATGTCATGACTTAGAGTCATCCTTTGAGGGGGTTTGACAGATTTCCAGAAGCTGCACGGAGCTGTAAACAAATTTCGTCTGCAATTTAATTGTTAGCTGCATGTCTGTAGCAATGGTGCACGCACTGTTAGCAAAATAACCTTTTGCAGAATTACCAATTCTTTCAGGCGAGAAGGATGATGTGGCTCACGAAACATTACAAGATGACTAAGAGGAAGGACCAAGGAATACTAACCTAAACCTTTTATATATCTGGACACTTAATATAATGCCTTCACGTAGCTATTCATTGTAAGCTGACTGTCGACCAGTAGATGTGAAAGCATCCACATCCTCAAGCATCGCACGCATGGCTGAACGAGGTCAGTTAAGTCTTAATTGAGTTTAGCTAGGTATGTGAGGCTGTTCTGAGCGATGGCATCAAACGCATCCGTTTGACTGGTCTTCGAAGAAGGCAAATTGGCGTCAGTGAGGTCATGGTTGGTTCAATGCCAATCAATGATGTTTTCCTGTTCTTCAGCGTACCTGATGACCTCCTAGGGACCGCTTGAGGCACGACCCTCGTGACATCTGTCGGCAGCCGACGTCTTAAAACCGATATGGTCCGCTCGGTCACCTAAGTGCCTTTTCTATGCACCATTCAGTATGGCTACTGAGTCGGTTAAGATGGTATGTCGAATATTCTGAGCGCAGATCAAGTAGAACAAGTACTTTGACGGTGATCGCTCGAACAATGATATCATGGACTAAGAAAGCCGCACAACGTGGTGCGGCTTTCTTAGTCCATGATATCATTGTTCGCCTTCTTTCTTCTATGTAATCTGAGTTGGAACGACATGATTGCCGAAATGGTAGAAGGATATCGTCGGATTGAGACATATCCTGTCATGGATTCAGGTTTTGTCATCTAAATAAAATCTTATGCTGGCATACACATTAATAGGTTTACTGCGCTATGTAATGTAGCGAAACTCGATGACACGTTCACCAATCCTCTTGATCAAATCAGTTTCATCATGCCTTCACTTGGCTAAACCAATTAGTATGTAATTTGATGAGTTTTTATATGGCGCATCAATGAGCTTTTATGTATGGCGGGTGAGCAATAGCTTAGGAAGCACGCCTATAGTCTTCTTCTTCTTCTTCTTCTTCTTCTTCTTCTTCTTCTTCTTCTTCTTCTTCTTCTTCTTCTTTCGATGGTCCGATCGGTTGCTGCTTCTGCTTGTGAAGATGATGGTGACGATTATGATGATGATGATGATGATGATGATGATGAGGAGGAGGAGGAGGAGGAGGAGGAGGAGGAGGGTCTGTTAGGACGATGGCGAAACGTGAGTATGTGTCTTTTATCAGCGTTCCGTTCACTGATGCCATCTGTTAACAAAATGTACAGTCATTGCAAGTAGGGCTTTCGTCTAGAAAATGAGAAACTGCTCAACTTTCGATGAAATAGCCAGCGAACCTGTTTTAATCTTCGGCGATCAGTCATATTCAATCAATCGATTCGTAGACAATCTAATCCTAAGGCTTGCAATCAACCAGTCAATCAATACTGCAACCAAAAATAAATCAACAGCTGACGCACCTGCTGTGTCTATCAAAGTTCATAAAGATGACCTTTCATCTTCATGCACTTTGATAGACACAGGTACCTAATCGATACCTGTGTCTCACTGGCATCTGACGATTACCTTACATGACAAAACGATATATTCGGAAAATTGTCCCTAAAGGAACGACATTTTCAGATGCTAATTGCTATCATGACACATCATTTTTCCTTAGATATGAACAGACTGAGAGATAGAAACAGAAACAGATGTACGTGTACAGTGTCAGGTAAAGACAGACAGAGGCAGATATATAGAAAGAGCCAGACGAACATCTACAGCTCTTGAAAGACACATGCACATGCAGACAGAGGCTAATAATACACAGGTGGAAATCGATCAGATTAGACGATGGTTCTGTCACAATGGATCGATTTTCTGGTCAATACCACCAGTCAGGCACTGAGTGCATTGTAGGGGTGGGGGTTCAGTCAGGGTGGATTGGCTTCCCTGCAGGTGCAATGACTGAATGACTCCCTCCACTCAATTCAGACGCTTCGCTGAATATTACTAATAGGTCCAGAATTATTGAAAAAACGTTTTCAAGTTCTTCTACTTATTTGCCAATAGTCAGGTGGCGTAAGATGTCATTGTGCGAATAATCGTGAATTGTGCTGGTCAACAACTTTTATCAGCGTTCCGGTTATTTCAAAGTTAAATTTAGCTCAACGTTGCAGCTGCTGGCATATTTAACCTACAATGGCCAATAAGCAAAAGCCCCGAGTTGTGAAACCACATGGCATGTTAGTGCTTCCATGTTGTGAAGTGAACTCCCAGACAGTCACATTCATCTGCGTCAAACAACGTATTGCGCCAATAGATGCAGGTTACCTGTTGTCACCGGTGGAACGGTGCGCACCGACTGTGAACATCAGGAGCGGAGCCAGGTTTTAACACCAGGGTGAGCGAGCACATAAAAAAGACCCTACTTACCAAATTAAATAATTTCAATTAATTACATTCATTACGATTATACGTATTTTATTCTGCACTTTGGATAACTCAATGTTCATACCATCGAATGAAATTAAACTAAAATTATTTATCTTGTAATCAAATTTGCTGTAACGTATATTACATTATACAAATACAATTAGTGAATACACTATACACTACATATAATTATGAAAGGATTGAAAGAGGTTTATCTTTTAAGGACAAGGTCATGAATGCAGCTTCTTGGCTGCCCAACCGTGATCGTTTGAACAATTGGAATAAATAAATTTCGTAGGCCTACGATTGGAAAAATAAATTGTGAAAAGGCCACACATTTTGGAGAACGGTCACAGAGGGAGCGGTCGCTCCCTCTGCTCCACCCCTATAGCTACGCCACTGGTGAACATAAGGCGTAGGCCTATACGTCGCTCTTGCCTCGAGTGATTGGTTCTCTAACTACCAATGCAACAATAGGCAGTTTGCACTGTTTAATGGATGCCAATCCAAATTGTGAATTGTGAATTGGTATTAATAGCAAACTGGTTTAAAGCAAATAAGCTCTCTCTAAACCTTAAGAAGACAAATTTTATTATATTCCATTCTAAACGTAAACCCCTGCCTCCCACTAACTTATCTATTCTTATTGATGACTCTCCTATTGACCAGGTAACATCAACTAGGTTTTTAGGTACAACTATTGATTCCTGCCTAAGCTGGAAACAACATATTTTACAAATAGCAAAGAAAATGGCAAGAAATATAGGAATTCTAAAACGAATTAGACATTGTCTGCCCTCGATCTATCTATTAAGTTTGTACTACACACTTATCTTTCCTTATATTTCATACTGCAACATTAACTGGGGGGCAAATTATGCAACTGTCCTACACCCGCTAATCACACTACAAAAAACTGCCATACGTACCGTGTTTCACATCCGTTGGAGTGTTAGCTCCAAACAAACATTTAAGGATTATCAAATCTTAACAGTAAGCCAAATAAATATGTTTCAAACTTGCCTGTTTATGTATAGGTATCAGTATAACATGTTGCCCCTGTCCTTTAACTGCTACTTTAAGATGGGAGCTTCCATTCATTCTCATCAGACACGTAATGCTAATATGTATCGTCCTGAATTTGCACGGATCAATGCTAAGAGGTTTTCCATTAAATGTCATGGCCCTATGCTATGGAATGTTTTACCTGTGGTGATTACTTCGGTACAGCCTATTGGTCGTTTTAAAAAATTGTTAAGGTCTTATATCATAAATCAAAGGTCATAAAAATGTGCTACTTGAATATGTACTTAACTATAACTTGAGTTATGCATTTACTTTGCTGTTATTGAATTTGGTTTAGGCGTTAGTTAAGAATAAATAAATCGAACACTTTGAATGTTAATCGTCCCTCATGCTAGTGATCATTTCCTGGGTGCCCCTGTTAGCGGGACTTGTCCCTTTGGGGTCTCCATTTATGACACTACCTGTTAAAAATACCTGCCTGTAAACTATATCTTGCAAGTTGTGTTATAATAAACGGATTGATTGATTGATTGATTGAATCCAGACTTTAAGGACAATGCAATTCTCCATCTTGGACCCATTGCTGTTCGTAATCTATATCAATAAAATCTGTAATTTTTTATACTTATTGTATTTTATCTTATTTGCTGACGACACTATTTTTTTTAGCTATGATAAGTCTTTAGATGTTTCACTTAAAAAGGTACATTGTTAATTAGAAAGAGTTTTTGAATGGTTCAGAACAAAAAAATTATTGTCGTCAAACATTGATAAAATTGACTTTATTTTGCACTCATCGGAAGCAAGCTAGGGCCTAGTTCCAGGTGATTGCAATTCGATTGTTAGCATCGGTGACATTGTTATCTCGCAAGTGTCGTCCTCGAATTTTCAAGGCATGATGTATCCTAACACGGAAAGACCACATAACTAATACTGCCACTAATATCTGCAAGAGCATTGAGATATTATCACGCCATATTGCCAGGTATTATACTACGGCATTATCTGCTATTGTATATTCATCTTTCATACTGGAATATCACCTGGGCGTCTAATTATTAATTACACCTTTCGTTAAAATTGTCTGACTAGAACGCAAAAACGCGCTATGCACACAATCAGAAGACTATCTCCATTCTCCACGTGCTAGTTCAGAGCCATTTTTGTCAGTCTAGGAATACTGACATTCGATCGCATCACTAAATTACAAATTAGTGCATTTAAATATCGATTCATTAACAAACTGCTTTCGGCACTCTTTAATGATTAATAATTTATCTGCGTATCAGATGTCGACAACTAATACACAAGATCCTAAGTAAAACTGCGTGAGGAATTGGCTCGCACTGTAACACTCGCCAATTTTCTCCATGGTATAAGCTGGACCAATTAAATCGAATATCCTGCTGCCTTTACTGAAAGATGCACCCAATACATAATAGGCCCTACTTTATCTAATAGCTGTATAATTTCGCTTTGGACAGACATGGTACCAGCGCACCCAATACAATGAATGTGTATATTTGATTCTTTATTTCGTTTTTTCTCTTGCACCTACGGAATCGTTTAGGCCTATTGGGTGCAATGTAATGACATTTAAAGTCTTTTTGGCCGCTTTGGTTCTTTATTGTGAAAAATATGTGATATAACACTGCACTTACAAAGACAACAAAAGCTCATGAACATGTAATTATTGAAAATGATACCATAAAATCTTCTACAAGAAAATGGGGTTCTTTACTTAATGTCTCTAATGTCGATTTTAATTATTGTTTAATTAACAATGACCAGTTGAACATTCATCTTAGGTGTTTTCGCAGAATCCTCACATCTTCTTCATCAAGGCTTTACGTAGTTTTATATCATCCTCAAAACTTAGAAATGTTAGATAAACTCCCAACATCTGTAAGTAACGAAATGGTGAACTCAAAGGTTGATTCGTGTGATGCTCCACTTAACACAGTTTCCCAGTTAGAATGTTTCGTGTCCAATGCTAATCACCTTTTGCCTTCTGCCTTTCCTCATTTATCCCCTCACAGACCTGCTAAAGAAACTCTAACAGATTTGTAAAACATGAACGACCTCTGGAAAATCTATGTCGACTGCCCTAATTATTGTATTATGCTCATACAAGTGTTCCACTGTGTTATCCTTAATTGTTATATCATACTCATTCAAGTGTTCCACTATGTTATCCCTGATAATGACCTCCTTGACTTTGCAAAACCTTCTGTGCTTTAGTGTTTGCATTATGGCAAACACTAAAGCAGTTATAATCAACTGTTATTCACACAGTTGATTATAAATTTCTCAAATCTTTTAACATTTTCATGATCCATTCCATCATTCTTTGTTTCGTTCTTTAACTTCTAGAAATGTGACTATGCTTTGTTCTTTTGCCCTTCTCTGTTTTGAAGTTCTTTTCCCCAATGCCTCACCTTAATGGTTCTTTTTTCGCTTAGGTACTTTTTTAAAATTAATCTTCATCATCATAAAGACTGGTCATACAATTTATCTGCCTCCGAGCATTCAGATTCAAACCATCTGTCCAAAGTAACCCCCTTTCTAAGTATTGAAGTCCATTTACAGATATCTGACCTTTTTACCATGCACATGTTCTTAAGTCATCTACACTCTCTTGTTGTCTAAAGCCTCACTGATGTCCTTCCTGCCTTTGCAATAAACCATCCCCATAACTTCCCCTTGTGCCTCAACTTTCAACCCATGGATCGTGCCTCCATATTTTATCATGAAAAACTTATTCGTTTCGCCCATTCAAAGATATTTATTTGTGCCGACTCATTTTCAGACCTCGAAAAAACTGAGATCCGATTGGGCACTAGACCGTGCTGACAGTTGCTAGTGTAAGTCATCCTAGAAGTAGCTTGCTACTGACAATGCTAGGCCCAAATATACCCTCGTAATTACAATTACACATTGCAAGTACTCCACAGATGGTCACCCATCCATCCGGGCTCAGCGCTGATTAACTTCCAGCGATATAGCAGCAACGCCAAGCGGCCACTGAAACACGGTGCTATGTGAATTACTTGAAATGTACACTTCCCTAACGCTTAACGAGTGGACGTTGAGCATAAGTCACCGGTTGAGGTCTAAAAGACAACGGCTGATGAATGGATGACCTTATCTGACCTCTTAGCCAACATTTAACCGGGATCTAGTTAGTTGTGTCCTACAAAAAAGGAGCAATGGCCAATTAGACGAGTTACAAGTTACTACTGTCCATAAGTGTGGCAGTGCAGGTGTGATCGATTGGCTGTGTGTACTTCGGACGAGTGGTTGTGTGATCAGGTGCACTGGTCTTTGTCGACGATCAATGTCCTTTGGTCTTTGAGGCCAACAAAGTGTCGGCCTGCCTTAAGGAGCCTGAATATCTTAAGGAGCCTAAAGAACGCAGCCAGAGAAACCGCACACAACACAATCATTTCATCTCAGACGTTCTGTAACAGTTCGACCTCTACAGAGACTTTTTTCATCGACCTTTAATTGACGACACTTCTTCGTACTTTATTTGCCACTGACTGGCCATCGATGAATGAAAGAGCTCTCTGTCTCTGTCTCTGTCTCTGTCACAGTCTCTGTCTCTGTCTTTGTCTGTCTGTCTGTCTGTCTGTCTGTCTGTCTGTCTGTCTGTCTGTCTCTCTCTCTCTCTCTCTCTCTTAATAAAAATAATATTCTTTATTATTTCAAACTGACAGACGCAGTAAGATTACATTGAAACATGAAAGTACAATCAAGATCTTAATTAAACACACGGTTTGGCAGCCATGCAAGGCGCCGCCCTAGAGGGGGGTTTACGGGAATCGATCCGCGAACCTAATGCTCTCCTGGCTAAGTGTGCTACCATTACTCTATCCCCCTCCCCAAGATGGATGGATGAAATTATAGATAGATGATGTTACAGGTGAATGAGGTCCTATTTGTTGATGTTGTAGATGAATGAGATCACAAATGGATGAGATTAATAGATTATAGATTGTAGATGTTATTTATTAACGAGGTTAGTTATAGATGGATGATGTTATAGATGGATGATGTTATAGATGGATGATGTTATAGATGGATGAGCTCAAATGTTAATGCTATAGATAGATGAGATTATAGATGGGTAAGGTCATAGAACTGTTGATGTTACAGATGATGAGTTAATAGATTGTTGATGTTATAGATGGAAGAGGTCATAGATTGTTGATGTAATAGATGGAAGAGGTCATAAGACTGTTGTTGTTATAGATGGATGAGTTTATAGATTGTTGATGTTACAGATGGAAGAGGTCATAGATTGTTGCTGTTATAGATGGATGAGGTCATAGATTGTTGATGTTGTAGATGAATGAGGTCATAGATTGTTGCTGTCATAGATGGATGAGGTCATAGATTGTTGATGTTGTAGATGAATGAGGTTGCCCTAAACGGGTCGTGGTTATTAGATTTTCTTAGACGGACTTGGGAAATATGAAGAATTTCTGTAAATAATAGGCCGTATTGCATTACTTACAATACGTAATTAGTATCGTCTGTATTATGAGATACTCTCTTGTAAACTGTGATGATGAGGTAAATGGAGAACGCATTCTGGCGCTGATGACACTTGGCTTGCATTTTAAAATTAACTTTGTAGTAGGCCTACTTATCAAGGTTTAGTACTATTAGCTTGCTTTTGAGTTCTTGTTGTTCGCAGACTCTGACAAGTTGCATTAATATCGAAATGTATATCTAAGACCTTGCTCATTTCTATTAATTAGAAATCGCTAGTGGATTTGGGTGTGCTAGGCCTACATTACTGTATCGCAGCCGATTGACAGTTGCACAATTCGCCATGTAACGGATGGCGTATGCAGCTTTCTTTCTTGACTACCGTCTAGGAACGTTGAGCAAGTCCTGTGATCGTGAACAATGGCTTAGCAACATTGAATCATAAGATATTGACATTTTTACATATAAGAGATAAATAACATCACGGAATCCGAGATAGTGGACGCATACACGTTGGTCGTAAAAACGTTGAATATATTTCCCAACTGAATTTTTGCACAAGTCATTGACAGCTGCCATAAAATTTCGTTTTCTAGCGTATTAGTTAACGATAAATCAGACAAACTGTCGCCCAGAAGAATGCTCGGAGCACGTCACAACAGCTCGCTGAAGGGGTGGGGGGGGTCCTGTGACGCTGAGACAGCGAAAGACCTGAGCGATCGAATGAACTGAAATTGGGCCTCAACGAAGAAGATCGAGGTCTGTTCTAACAATCCAAGTTGACGCAAGATCTGTTCCGACAACCTTCAGAGACAAAACAACAGGCAAAGACAAAGCAACAGCAGAGACAAAACAACAGGCAGAGACAAAACAATAGCAGAGACAAAACAACAGCAGAGACAAAACCACCGGCAGAGACAAAACAACAGGTAGAGACAAAACAACAGGCAGAGACACAAAAACAACAGGCAGAGACAAAACAACAGGCAGAGACAAAACAACAGGCAGAGACAAAACAACAGGCAGAGACACCAAAACAACAGGCAGAGACAAAACCACCGGCAGAGACAAAACAACAGGCAGAGACAAAACAACAGGCAGAGACAAAACAACAGGCAGAGACAAAACAACAGGCAGAGACAAAACAACAGGCAGAGACACCAAAACAACAGGCAGAGACACCAAAACAACAGGCAGAGACAATACAACAGGCAGAGACAAAACAACAGGCAGAGACAAAACAACAGGCAGAGACAAAACAACAGGCAGAGACAAAACAACAGACAGAGACAAAACAACAGGCAGAGACAAAACAACAGCCTTGCAACGAACTAAACACGTGACCTGCGCTGATCCACTGTGGGCCCAATGAAACTGACAAATTTAACTGTTACCGCTCACTCGTTACACACAGTCCACATGCTAGCAGGCAGGATTAACGGTTACTCCAACCCCCTCCCACCCCCACTGGTTACACGGCCTATACATCTAGCCAGTAGAATGTCATTTTGTTGTCTAACCACTGTAAAGAAATCCATCATTGAATGGTCATTTCCAGTGAGCAGAGCCAGAGATGCTCTATTTCGAGGCCTTGTATACATGCTATCAAATAACTTCTGTAGCTCATGACCACGACTCATTACGTTTCTATAGTTATCACTGGTCAATTAGCAAAGGAGCAATATTACATCTATAACAGTCCGGCCTCGGATAGCAGTGCCACAAAACAACGCCTCGGATAGACGTCACGATTGCTTCCGGTGAACGCTAAATCTAGACTCAGGCGCAGCAGGGCTTCAAGATCTGTCATCAAAGATGGAAGACCATAAATCGGGAATTCAAGCAAATCACGTTACTGTGAATGCTTTGCAAATTCGCCAGGAATTGTAAACGATGTTTTTATATTTGAGAAATCCGCATTTAGAAAAAGGTTTCGTTGATTAGTTTGTATCGATTTTTAGCGGCGAGTGCTATTGTACGCTCTCTGGCGACCACTTGCTGACTCTTTCTGTGTGTCTGCCTTTCTCTGTCTCTTTCTCTCTGTCTCTTTCTCTGTGTCTTTTTTGTCTCTGCATCTTTATCTCTGTCTCCGCGATTTTTTGAAGCCATGGCAACGCTGACCATCGTAGCCGGTATTACGTCATAAACAAACGTTCTTCACCAATCAGAAATCTTCATTTTAGCCTGAAGGTGTCGCCCTGACCAGACGCCGTCGACAAACGCCGTTCCTTTGGGGGTCTTTTGATCAGAGGCAGTGGCGCCTGGCTTTGGTGATGGGTCTCGAGACTCCTCTACTCTCACTACCACCGTATTATGTCCATTTGTTTCCTTCTCTATACATGTGTCTGTGTCTACGTCTGTCTGTCTGTGTCCTTGCATCTGCCTATCTGTCCAGTCGGATCATATTCGAGTCATTCTGAGACGACGAATGAGACGTCATGATCCGTCCGACTTCATTACGCGCCATTAACGTCATCATCGAATTACTGTTCGTGGCGACATCTGAGATAAACCTCGTTATGATCTATTCGTGCGAATATATTACATCTAGGCACACGTACCTCTGTCTGTCTTTGTCTGTCTGTCTTCGTCTGTCTGTCTGTCTGTGTCTCGCTCTGGTCATCTGCTCCACTTCGCGCCCAAAGTCGACTGCTTCAGCCAGAGTCGTCGTCATCGTCACCAGTTCACATGAAAGCGAAGCGGATGGCGTCTCATTCGCTAATGAGCCAAGTAACAACACAATGGGCTCTGTACCTGGTTGGCGTTTCCTTTCCGCTTTTTTGTCTGTAAAGCACGCAGTCTGTCATTTTATGACGTCACACATGTGTCTGTTTGGCGTTGAAAAAGACAATGCTGTCTTTTAGCAGCAATAATTGTTAAGACAATTCTTAGTAACTCTGTGACGATGCCTATCCGTGCGAAATGATTCAATTCCTAGAAATATGTTTCGAATGTTATATTCGCCTAAATATATATATATATCTACATACGTGTATATATTTATATATTATCATATATGGGGGGGGGTATATTCCGTCTCTACGTTATGTTCACATGCAAGGGCAGATCCGGGGGATATTTATACCAACCTCAAACTTAAATGGGGAATTATGGTTGTCGCGGTCCTGCTGAGGTCTTCCTGCTGAGGTCTTCCGGAGGAATTATCTGCTCTTCAATCTCCTCCAGTCACCTGCTGCTCTCTGGAGATAACATCTAACAGTCAAAAGTCGTTATGGAAGCAGTTCAGAGCTTCATGTCCGAGTCCGACTCTTGTTCTTGTAAAGCACTGCCTTGTTCCCTTGAACTCGTATGCAACTGATTGTAATATGTTTATTGAACTGAACCTTTATGCCTGGCATCTCTGACATGGAAAGATATCGGGCTAGAGAAAAGACGCGGCTCATAATGAACTTCAGACTATGAACAAATAACAAAATGCACTGAAAGCTCAGTTTATCAGATAAGCAGGATTTCTGATAAAGGCTTGCTATGTAAAGTCATCGATTGGGAAAATGATAAAGAATTAATTGATCTTTATCAATTAGGTAGGAAAAATATGGGGCTTAATAACATTGAAACTACAGGATTCAATCAAACAAACAACATTCATGTGCAGAGCTTGTTAAAGAAAACTACTTACTCGTTTATTTGTAGTTCAACTGCATAGTTTCTTGATAGCAGCTGGTTAGGCTACTTGATAGCAGCTGGTAGCTTAGCTTTTGACTTAAAATCGAATCAATACTTCGGACTGCATTTGCTCCGACAAAAGATCGATTGACAGAAATATTTCCTGTACGTCCAAACAAGTCATCGAAGCCAAAATGGATGCCAGCGGAGAGCTCCATCCTCTTGGAGGAGAAGCAGAAAGAGCGAGAGAAGAAGGAAGACGTAGGAGGAGGAGCTGGAGAAAGGTCACGTCCGCTGTGCAGTCACATTTGCTGACGATTGGTGTTTAGCTTCAATGAGAAAGTGTCGCAAAATTACATTTGATACATGATTTGGCATGGAAAAGGGGCAGAGGAGGGCAACGAGGCGGGAGAGCGGGAAAACGAGGGACGGAAGAGGGAGGAAGATAGGAAGCGGTTGCCGTCGTTATGTAATTATCCGCCATCGATCACTAAGTTGGCCCAAGGCACAGATCTACATAGTCGGATCTGATTTGATGACATCCAAAGCCAACCGCTGATCAGTTTGATTTCGTCGATGTTCGCCAACAGCCAACGGTCGACGACGGAGGATCAAGCTCTGCGATTGGCTGGCGCCGTTGCTAATGGGGTCAACTGAGAATCGCTTTCAAAACGGTCTCGTCAGTTTCAGTCAGTCATTTATGGGCCTAATGCACAGCTGAGAAGCAGTACACCTATACACCCCCTCTCTGTACTACAGAGTCTATATAAGCGTTACAGAAACTTTGGATGTGAGATGCAAGGTGACTGAGAACAGGCTTGCTCTTCATCCCATTCGCTTGCAGAGATCGAAGCTTGAAGTGACAATCCAATCGGTTGAGCCTTTACCTTGTAACTATAGAACAATAACGGGTGAGACGAGCCAACTTGGACTGAGGTGTGGCGTCTAAATTTATGTCACAGTAGTCCGATTGGATGGAACTTTCGCCTTCTAATGCAACAGTACCTATATACAGAATGGTAGACTGTTCCAACAGGTCTAACACAGGAGAGGGCAGGATGGGCAGACGATGTGCGAAAGAGCGGCACCTGTATATCTCCACAAACCACAGAGCGCAACGATAGCCGACCAGATACAGGCAAGAGCCAATAACTCTTATGTATATCGGACGGAAAAGACCAACGAAAAGAATCTTGCGCTTAAATGTCTTATCGACTGGGAGTCAGTGGAGTGTGTCTCTCATTAAAATCCGACGTCGTTTGCGTTCGGAAATTCAATGCGACCTGTTTGTATTCCAACAATGAGACGTAGACGATATGGTTGAAGGAGTTTCGCTGTTGCTGGACCATCTGTCTGGAATATAGCCTACCGTCTCCAGGCTCCGCATTTATAATATGAGTCAATTGATTTAAAATAGGACTCAAAACAACCATGTTCACTTAAGCGTACCCACGTTTTTAAGCGAGTCCGTGACAGCGCAGGCTGTAAGGCCCCTGAAACTAAAATGCTGATAATAATAATTATGATGAGGACGAGGAGAAGGAACATGATGTTGAGGATGATGATGATTAGTGTAACGAGATCCCGATTTTTGAATCTATAGGGAGATAGGCATTGATATGGCATTGATCATATGCCAGGCTACTTGTAATTAATAATAATAATAATAATAATAATAATAATAATAATAATAATAATAATAATAATAATAATAATAATAATAATAATAATAATAATAATAATCTTAACGGAGGCAGCGGCGTGGAACTCGATTTTCTGAGTGAACAGAACCTTGACATAATCTATACATGTAGTTTCCTTATAAGCAAATTTGTCCGTCGTATAACGCTTTCTGTTCTATTGTGAAACCGTTTGTGACGTCACTATACTGCCGTCTTGACGACGGTCGTCTTGACGACGGCGAGCAGAGCATTTTAGCCAACGATACATATAGGCCTATAATGATACACTGTCGTCACGTCATAATTTATGACGGGTTAATACACTAGTAATAATAATAATAATAATAATAATAATAATAGTAATAATAATAATAATAATAATAATAATAATAATAATAATAATAATAATAATAGTAATAATAATAATAATAATAATAATAATAATAATAATAATAATAATAATAATAATAATAATAATAATAATAATAATAATAACCTCTAATTTTACCACTACAGCCCTGGTCTTCTAGAACTGATAATGCTACAACTGGGTTTAGGTCAATAAGGTCGCGCACAAAAGATCGCGACTGAAAAGGTCGCGCACAAAAGGTCGCCACACAAAAGATCGCAGCGTAATAAGATCGCAGAGTAATAAGATCGCAACACAAAAGATCACAGGGTAATTAAACTAAACAAAATTTAATTAATAACAACGGTTCATGACTGTAGTTCTTGTTGAATTTACAAACTTCAGTTATCAAGAGTTATGACAAATTAAGTTATGGCATGCTAACTATAATGTCTGTTTTTAAATTTGTGCCAATCTTCTACTATAATGTCTGTTTTTAAATTTGCAAACTCAAGTTGTGCCAACCTTTTACTATAATGTCTGTGTTTAAACTTGCAAACTCAAGTTGTGCGCAATACCCCGGAGATAAAAATGAAAGGGGCCTGCACCACGTATTGAAGGTGCGATCCAATTATTTGCATGCTGACTTTCGCCTATTAAAGCTACAACTTGCGTTGTTGAACATATAATTGGGCGATCTAATGTTTCGCGATATTATTACTCTGCGATCTTTTGTGCGCGACCTTATTGATGTATACCCTACAACTGTGAAACGGACGTTGCATATCAGAATGCCATAATTTGCTGCATCTGTAAAATCGACGTCAGAGACGCTATCAGTTTCTGCAGAAATGAATCGGAGATTCCATAGAATCTTGAGCTGAGAGGTGATCGCAGATGTCGGATATTCTCCGATTTTTGAGCGACGAGCCGTAGCGAATAACAACCATCTGGTCTCCTCTTTCTTTTTATGCGTATTACCTTGAGGCAGCCTTTGGCTGACCAGCTTAAATAATTATTTTAACTCGGATGGACGATAGAGACACTGCGTGGATAAAAACGTCACCCAGTCCACCAATCGTCAACTGCAATCTTCTTTAATTAATCGGAATAAGATTAACAAAACCGACTCTGTTTTCTCGTTCTGGCTACTCTAAGGCATATTTTAAAATGTGACGTGTATTCTTGAATGGGATTAAATTCAAGGAATGACACGTACGGTTTGGAATGAAAATCAACAAAATTAGGCTCATGTAGTTTGGCTATTGTAGAAATTATTTTCCATGCTACATGTAGGATACATGTCTACAATCTGTCGTAACCTGTAATCTCCTTTAAATTCAAACTAAGAAAATTGAGTTGAAATCTTGTGTTAGCTATAACTACACAGATCCAGGCAAATAAATTAATTATTAAATTTAGTCAATGCAGCAATTAGTGATTTCTACAGCTCAGGTGTGTATTGCAAAAGGCATCAATCTATGAGGCACGAAAACCAAGTCGTAATAATAGTTAAATACAGAGATAAAAAGGTTTAAGTGTTGTTGCAACAATTCCCACGCTCATTACGTAATTTGTCAACATGCAAGGTATGGAAGGTATGGAGTTTGATCCAATTAGATTTCGTAGAGTTCAACGAGGATTTTGCAGAATTCAGAGGGTGTCAGCACCCATCTCGTTAGGGCGCACAGGTACTTTTGCTCCTCCAATTTTTTATTTTGTTGTAGAATAATAAAAGGAATGGTGGGTAAAACGATGCGTTTCAAAAGTCATGCACCGATCTGTATATCTGTGTCTTACGGGTCTACCAGACCTCTTCCCATGCACGGTCAGCTGTGCTCGCAAACCTACATTCACGGGTCACTTTGACCTCTCTTACTGCCTGCCTCTGTCTCACTCTATGCTTCTGCATGTCTGTCTCTCTCCGCCTACCTCTGTTTCTCTTTACGTGGTAGATAGGTAGTCCAGGGTCAACAGTTTTTGTTGTTGTCAGCAATACTTGTGGTTTCTTTCTGTGTTTTATTCGGTGTGGAATTGGTAGAATCTGAGGATAACATCAAGACAAAACTGCTCATCATTTCCACGAGATTAAGCCACAATTTCTAAGATAAGCTTATGTGTCTTTCTCTGCATATCTATCTGTATGTCTTCTCTCTCTCTCTCTCTCTCTCTCTCTCTCTCTCTCTCTCTCTCTCTCTCTCTCTCTCTCTCTCTCTCTCTCTCTCTCTCTCTCTCTCTCTCTCTCTCTCTCTCTCTCTCTCTCTCTCTCTCTCTCTCTCTCTCTCTGTCTCTCTGTCTCTGTCTCTGTCTGTCTCTGTCTGTCTCTCTCTCTCTGTCTCTCTCTGTCTCTCTGTCTCTCTATGTCTGTCTCTGGCTGTCTCTGTCTCTGTCTCTGTCTCTGTCTCTGTCTCTGTCTCTGTCTGTCTGTCTGTCTCTCTCTCTCACTCTCTCTCTCACTCTCTGCAGGCCTGCCTCTGTCTATTTACCTCTCGCTCACTCCATCTCTGTCTCTTGTTTTCTGTATGTCTTTCTTTTGCCTCTGGTGGAGGGAGTGCCGTTGACTGACCTCCGATTAGCTCACCTAAACTCGAGCTCTCGTCCTCTGTCACATTTATTGGACTAGATTTGAGGATCCTCAATCAGATTGGCGCTACAAAACCTCTTCCATCGGTCACTGTACAACCACCTGCTAGACGATGCTTCAGATGCCAATCGGCAATGCCGCATCATTTGCTTTAATTAAATCGCTGTTCGACGCAAAATCGATTCCCATTTTGTCTAGTAGTCGGCCTTTAGGCGGCTTCTGAGGCTGTGTCATTTGTCGGCATCTTGCTATGCGTCCGGTGCCCGGCGGCACCAGCAGCAGCAACGGAAGCAGCGAGGAACTCAGATGACACTGAGTGATGGCAACAGCTGCCGAGGCCATCTGCAAATGTGTGTCGGATGCTGATAAAATTGGTGGTGCTTAACTTTTCTTCAGCCGGTCGTCCTTTGCACTTCTGGCCTCAGCTAAAGCAGAGTTACATTGCAAAGCAGAGGCTTCTCTCTAAGCAAATTTACATGTAGGCTTATAGAGGAAAGACGGCTGCAAAATCTGTTCCGTGGGAAATGACTTCCGCTTGGCCTTTGCATCGACAGAAATCTTTGGAAACACCCGGTAGCTACGTTCGTTTAACCCACGCTGTACCCATAGCTATAGCCATCACACAACAGCTGTTGTACAGTGCAGGACAGCAATCTGACGATTTCCAATGGCTGGATGCAATGTCTTCTGTAAATGTGGATTCAGGACATAGCAGCAAAGGCCTTGAGTGCGGTTCTCGTGTGGAGAACATTCGACGAAGACAGAGGGAAAGAGGCCGAGGGAATATGGAGAAGATAAACAAGTGGTATAGATAAAGGAAGTACATTGGACACTGATGAGTTTTTCTTGAAGTAGCGCTTTATAAATGTCAGATTACAATTACAAAGAATGAGCGCTGAACACAAGGGATATGTCAAGGAATGATGGCTAGGGCAGGAATCTGGAACGTGCCGAAGGTAAGTATGAAAGGAAGGAAATAACTCGTAATGGAGGACAAGTGACAGAACAGAACACCAGAAACTGTATATAACACCAAGGAATCGTTTCACCGGAGTGTTCTCGATAAAATGGCAAGACTATAAATCGTCTCAAAACCACACACAATATATAACTGGACGATAATGATACATCGCACATGTCGTTTACTGATAGCTGTTGCTCTGTCTGTCTCCCTTGGTCTCTCTCTCTGTGTGTCTGTGTGTCTGCTTGTGTGTCTGTCTGTCTGTCTATCTATCTATCAATCTGTTAGATTCTGCGTGCTGTCACCGGCCATTTTGGTCGCGTGATAGCCCTTCGTGTTATTTAGACCGATATGTTCATCTGTAGGCAGTACTCGCTCAGTATCTTTGGAAATTTTGGAGTGCTCTGCTTCTAGGCTCGCATACCGGACATTTCCGTTGGCTTTGCCGTCGATTTGGAACGTTTGAGAGACTTTTATTCGCGAGTCGTCTTGTCACGTGATGTACAGTTGAGTCAAGCCGTACGCCTCTCCGCCTGTACGCTGCCTGAAGCCGAACGTGTACATCTTGGTGAAGGACGGCTGGAAGGACATGGCCTACTGGAATTACCCTCAACTGTGAGTCATCACCAGTGTACAATCTATAGACCGACACACGTGAAGAATGCTTTCTCAGCGTTCCCTACGCGCTGCTTCGACGTCTAGCCTGGTATGCGACATCTTCCACCAGTGAGGGGGCTGCTTGTTGACAGTGTCTCGTGTGTACGAGCGCTGTCACCCTTCGCCGCCGCTCTGCCTCAGAGACTCTGAACACGTATACCATCCGTCAGCTGTCAATGGGAATCCGTGGCTGGTTCCTCGTGTTTGCGTGGATTCGCCACTGGTGACTCTTCTCAGTTTACTGTGCATTGTTTTCTTACATAACACATTCGGTCTTAACGACATTGTTTTAACATCTAACGCAGAGAGCGCCTCTGAGTAGATATCTTGAAGGGGCGCTATATAAATGTCTGATAAATAAAATAAATAAATAAATAAATAAACCTTGACCTTGATACACGAAAACAAAACAGATACCTTTGCGAAAATCTGAACCAAACAATTTAATGCAACCAGATCTGCTCTGAGATGAAGAAAATGACCTGGGTCATTTCCAGACCTTGAGGTTATAGACTCACACGATGAAAACCTTCTGGTAAAATATCTGCGACTCTGCATTGGTTGAGGCGCAGGGTTAACGGACCCTCCTTCTCCGTCTCCTCCTTCCTACAGACGAAATAAAGTCGCTAACAGATAAGACGTTAATGTCCCGTCTGCAGCCAAAGAACATGAATGGAATTCGATGGCTCGTCCAGAATTAATCCGAATAATCGATCGAATGAAAATCCGTTGAGTCATTTGGCATTCCGAAACCGTTTGCTCAACCTGAAATTAAAAATTTAAACTCCTGCGGTCGTCTCATGGCACCAGGACGGCCATTAAGAAATGCAAGACGGTACGAACGAAGAACAAATCTCCCAATCTCCCCTCCCCCTCCCCCTACACCCTCCCCCTACACCCTCCCACCACCCCCCACCCCCTCGTTCGACCGACTAATGTTAATCGTGTGGCAGAGATAGGGCGTTGTAGTAGCTCGCTTAAGATTAATGGAGAGAGAAAGAAGCGTGATCGAGGCGATGGCAGACCATAGTCAAATATTTATGAACAGAAGCTGATCTGGTCTTTAGACATTGTAAATATGAAACGTCTCTACTGGTTAGGCAAAAAATATGTTGCGTTCGAATGCCCAACTTAACCTCAGCACTGAGAAAGTTTCCACATAAACTCTATCGTCCTGCAACCGAATGCTGTCTCGTTAGAGACCCAAAATTTATTCGCAACCGTTGCGTATCCTCGTTAAGAAGAATGGTATTTATTCCTAACTGTCATATTTTATGTTTATTCTTAAATTCTTTTTTCACTGTTTTATTTCTTCAATAATCGGCGCCCCATAAGAAGACCATCGCCACTCTAGAACCTCCTAGATGGATCTTGTATGGCCCTTCAACACGCCGCAGGCATGAAGCGCGTCGTGTACTGACAACGTGAAGGAGGCTGTCTGCGAAGACAGATATTTACTTCGAATGATTCATCGTCAGATACCCATAATTATAATTAATCATATTGAGATTTTTTCTCTTTCACATTAGTGAATCCCGCGTTAGATTATTTAATCCAGTGACTGACTTCTTTGTCAGTTCCATGCTGAACAAATTTATTTCCTTCTAAGACGAAGGTAGCCTACTATTAAGATTTCCCTACCTGAGTGCTTGTCGTCCACTCATCCTAGAAATTTCTACAAGATGGCGCTACATAAATGCTAGGCTCTGTTTTTATTCTGATTGTAATAGCCTAGAATATGGCTGCTATAGTTATAAACTTTATTTTTACTGTAGGCCTACCACTAGGTAAAAAATCGGATGTTGCGTACCGACAGAAAAGGTCAGATCAAAAACAACAGGCGAGTGCGAAGTCCCCTTGCAATTAGCGTAGGACCGTAGGACCTAGGAAGACAAATTTAAAAATTAATATATTATTTTAAGAGGGTAATCTTTTAAAAATTTTTCACGTACTACTTAGGCCTAGCGACACCAGTCCTGGCGTACCACAGGTGATACGCGTAGGCCCCTACCACCGTTTGAAAATCGCTGGTTTATGTTGTACTCGATGAAGGTGTGACACGTGTTGCAGGTGTCGTGGGTGATATAACTAGACTTTGTCTAAATCAATAGCTTACTATTAATAGTTTGGCTACGTCAGCTAAATATAGATTCAAATATCAGATAAACTGAGAGAAGATCGCTTTCTCCAACTTCCGAACACCCTATGTGCATGCATCTATTCGACACGATTCTACAACGTATTACTACGAGTTATATAGGCCTAACGCATTTAAATATAATAGGCCTATAGAAACAACATAATATATACACATATATATATATATAATTATATATATAGAGCATATAGATACCAGTTTAAGAACTGCAGTTTAAAATTCGTTAAAATTCGTTAAATAATAAAAAATAATAGAATTCTTTGCCATGGCAACGAATTCTTTTATTTATTTACTTTTCAACTTATTAACCAAGTGAACTTCAATGTTATAGGCAATCAATCAATCAATCAGCAGTAAAAGATAGCTGACTAGCAACACAGTAGTACTGATATTCAGTTATTGTTCTACTTGGAGCCTTAAACTTCGATTTATATAGTTGGGGTGTGTGACTGTGAGTGTCAGTCAGCAGAACGAAAAACCACCAGTGCCTCAGCTGCAGTGTGACCAGTCAGTCACTAACACAGCTTGCAACCAAACATGGTTAAAAAGGGTTGGCAACGTTCACCGAGCTGTGTCTTCTACTTCATCGTCCTCTGATTCTGAGTCAGGAACAGCCCACTGCTTCCACTCGACTCTGGTTTCTGTATTTTCGCCATGCAAATGCTCCCGAAATCGGGCAGAACAACCAACAAATTCCTTGTCGCAAAAACAACACTGTATTTTTGGATTAACTCGTTACGTAATAAACTTTTATATTGAATTTTACATTAAATTTTAAGCAGAAGCTTAACACAACAAATCATAACGTCATCACATTTGTAGTTGTTGCTTACGCTGTTTTTTGCAAAACGCCACTGTCAACGTAAAAAAATGCTCAACAATGGAACAACGAATTTTTACGAATTTTAAAATAGACCATAAATTCGCGAATTTTTACGAATTTTGAAACTGAAAGTCACGAATTTTCGAACTATGTCGTACACATTCAGTCTCGGGATTTAAACAATAGCCTAGGCCTATTTATTGTATAAGAGTGGTTAATCTTTGTGCTTAAATATGTTTTGGAACGTATCGTTAGATTTCATGTATTAAGAACCATTATGTTGACAATTTCAGCCAAGCTGAATAATATATAAGGATTCCACAAGCTAAAAAAAGATTTTTAGGTATGCAATAATGTGGTTTAATAGCAAGCAAAGCAGAATGCATATCGACAAGTGCAAAACGAGAGCCATACACTATACGACCAAATCAATGTTGTATTATGAAGCAGCATCCGCCGCCACAATAGCATCGGTTGCGTTTAGAAGATCTCCTGATGATGGATTGATGTTGTGGTCATTAAGTCTTGATCCAGTTACTGGGATTCTAATCGGACAGACACAGAGAGACTCATATAGAGAGATAGAGGATGGATGGGGTGGATGGGTGGGTGGATGGATGGATGGATTGAATGGATGGATGGATGGATGGATGGATGGATGGATGGATGGATGGATGGATGGATGGATGGATGGATGGGGTGGATGGATGGATGGATGGATGGATGGATGGATTGAATGGATGGATGGATGGATGGATGGATGGATGGATGGATGGATGGATGGATGGATGGATGGATTGAATGGATGGATGGATGGATGGATGGATGGATGGATGGATGGATGGATGGATTGAATGGATGGATGGATGGATGGATGGATGGATGGATGGATGGATGGATGGATTGAATGAATGAATGGATGGATGGATGTATGGATGTATGGATATATGGATGGATGGATGGATGGATTGAATGAATGAATGGATGGATGGATGAATGGATGTATGGATGGATGGATGGATGGATGGATGGATGGATAGATGGAGGATGGGATGGACGGATATAGATAAAGAAAGAGATAGAGAGAGGGAGGGAGGAAGGGGAGGGAGGCTGAGTGAAATGTGGAAGATAAACTCGGATAACAAAGGGTCTAGGTTGCATATCAATCATTGTCTTAATATTTTCCCAATCGGACGATTGTTTTCAGTTGCCAGTCCACCTGATCTGACGTCAAACGACACAAGAACCGAAATGACTCAGATGATGACGACGACGTCAGACAACGACGTCAAGGACACGGCGCTGCCACGTGAGTTCCTCTTTACTTACTTATTGAATTGCGATCACGTGAGTTCCTCTCTACTTACTTATTGAATTGCGATCACGTGAGTTCCTCTCTACTTGCTTATTGAATTCCGATCACGTGAATTCTTTTGTACTTACTTACTGAATTCCGGTCACGTGTGCATCTCGGTACAGTAGCCTAATGATCAATCGCCGTGGCTGTTGTGTTGTGTCTATAACAGACTGTCAGCACTGTGACCAGAGTTCAAACCCCTAAGATCGGAGACATTCTACATTGTACTTGGCATTGAGAAGAAGCTGGCTCCAATACAGGTGCATGATGTATTGTCAATCAGTGCATGGTTTTGTAAAGGAAAGGCTATTGAACAACAGTTAGGCCTCTATATCTCTATGCAGTTTTGTCAGTGTGTAGTCTTGAATGGCTACTGCTGCTAATAACCTCCTTCTAAGGCTGGATTTCTCATTCTACGACAAGTCATTGACTCTCCACGTTTAAGTGTTTCATATCCGTTCATTTGGGTGGATTATACTTGTTAATCGCACCAATTTCGCACGCAGTTTGGATTTGAGGTTTAACTTAGCCGTGTCATTTTCTAACTATTCTTGGGCACTACGCAGATCAACTCAATTTCACATGCGAGATATTCGTAGAATCAGAACTCTTTTGCCTCGTACTCTGTTAATTCCACGAGCTAATGATGCATTGCTCTCTAGCAGACTTCCTGTAACTCACTTCTCGTTGGTATCACTAAGGAAGACATGTACAAATTACAATGTCTAAATATCAAAGCTTTCTTGCCAGAGTCATGACAAAGACCTAAATATCAGCATATAACGCCCAAATTGAATTCAATGCACACTGAGCAAAGAATTCACTTCAAATCTGCCGTACAGATAGACACTGCTCTCGATCAATGGATGCTCTGACCTTTGATGTGACCCCCCGCCCCCCTGCCCCCACACCTAAACAGTGTCCGGCTCTCGGGCGATTTTGGTTTCTGGTCCAAAGCTTGGAATTCCTTTCTGTTCGTTCTGTCAATTGTATGATGTCATTGAGGTCTAAACTTAAGACTCATCTGCTTAACTTGCATTCCCATCGTAGCCTATTTCACGTTCCCTCATCCATCGGATTTCAACCTGTGTTCTCCAATGGATCATGAGTTTTGATTGCGATCTTACGAGAAGCGGCTGTTGGCTGATGTCTTGGACATCGTGATAGCTGCTCTGTAGAAGTCATTAGAATAGATTAATGAGATAAATGGTCGTTAATCAAATTAATGGCTGTTGTGCTCTAACAGAAAGAATAAATATTTCTTCGGATAAGAGGACCGCTTTAAATCAACTCTGACCTTTAGACATGCGTATCTGAATAACGTACAATTGATCGCCGTCATCATCCATCTATATAGTCATCGCAATCATCGTCACTAACACCCCATAAACTCCCGACCCGACTCCCGCAATCAGGAGCTTGCTTTCTCAACGCCAGAGCGATAATTACAATCAATCACGACCCAAACTGCTTCCTGTCATCTTGCCCTGCATCGCAGCAACACAGCAATTCCTCCGTAAGAAATCCTCCAACATCACTCTGAGGCTGAAAGAAATGGCGGGTCCAGCCGAACTGAAATTGGATTTATATCGTATCTATAAGTCGGAAACACTTTCTCGGTTATAAATTACTTGCATTATTCTTTCATTCTTATTCTCGATTGGTGGCTTTAGCTGTAGTATTGCTAGAGATGACTTTAGATCCTGGATTGGATTGGGTAGGACTAGATGTGAAATTCATTTTCAGAGGTCATCACTTCATCATCACATATAACCCTCTTACTACGCAATTCTCTGTGGCTTGCTGTCGCAGTGGAGTTGTGGTGTTGTGGACATATGTTTGACACTGGCCAGTTTCCTATAACGTAGAGCCATTCTCTGCAAGGTCGGCCCTCTTCTCGTACCTTCAATAATACCCAGCTGCCCCAGCATCACGCTTTTAATTTTACTCTCGTTATTTATCCGGGATCGTATAGGTGACCAAAAAGACAAAGATTCCCTCTGACGATCAATTTTGTGTTCCTTGTCGATCATTTTTGCCATTCAGTCTTCTGCTTACTTCGATGTTTGTGATTTCCTGTACCGAACTTAGATTTAATGTCCTTCTGTAGTAGTAGTATAGGACTATAGGGCCTACATTTCAAAAAGCAAATATTGTTGCTACGTCAATCTTCTTTACTGACTACATTTTAGAGGCACACCAAGTATGAAGACGCATTTTCTATGTTATTTTCAGCTTGGTGTCGTATCTTATCGCTTTAGTTTTGCATTATGGTGTTTAACCCTATCATTAATTAGTTCCAAATTGCTATCCGTGTCTTGGTGTCTGATGCGCAGTTGCTGTTCAATGATTACAGCTAGGCTTCACAGGTAGACAAACGCTGCAGTTTAAGTATGCTCTTTCCGTACTATATGATATTTCTGTAAATGTTTCCTCTTTCAACAGCCAATTATTTTGTCTTAGCTACTTTTAACTTCGTATCGACATCTTTCCATACCCTTCTGTAAACAGATAGATAACTGTTCTGCAGTGCCTCCCTATTAGTTCCCCTATGAGGTTTACATCATCCGCATATCTTACATTGTTTATCATCCTCACACACTGATATTTCATAGCTATATTGTTCTCAATGACTTCTTATGATAGTGTACACACATATACATAGTCTGTACGTAATTTACATAGTTATACATACAGATGAGTGTGTGCGTGCGTGTGTGTGGGTGGGTGCAGGGACTGGTTCTCTCACGTTGCTTAAGACGACCATGTCAGGTAAATCGATGGGGGGCGGCGATGGCAGGGCAACACGGTTCGCCGCCTCTCCAGTAGGCAGTCCTATCGCAACCGCCACCGAATCCAGCTTTGCCGCCATTGCCGCTGCTACTAGCACCCTTCAAGATGTCTCTACGACGAGGACTTCGACGGTGGCCTGGAGCAGTGACGAGAAAGAAGAGGAGAATGGAATGACGAACTCTTTCGAAATGGATGCCATGGAAAGACTGTCATTAGTCGACAACACTTTGGTACCACACCTCTGCTCACTCAGGCAGGAAGCCATTCCACATTCTCTCGTCCTGCTCATCATCTCATCCTCATCGTCATCATCATCATCATCGTCGTCGTCATCATTATCATCATCCTCCTCATCCTCATCCTCATAGTCATCATCATTATCATCATTATCGTCGTCGTTGTCGTCATCATCATCATTATCATCAACGTCATCATCATCATCATCGTCGTCATCATTATCATCAACGTCATCATCATCATCATCGTCATCATCATCATCATCGTCGTCATCATCATCATCATCACTATAGTCATCATTATCATCATCATCATCAACATCGTCATCATCATCATCATCATCATCATCGTCATCATCGTCGTCATCATCATCATCATCATCATCATCATCATCGTCATCATCGTCGTCATCATCGTCATCATCATCATCGTCGTCGTCATCATTATTATCATCATCATCATCATCGTCGTCATCGTCGTCATCATCATCATCGTCGTCGTCGTCATCATCATCATCAACGACCACGTCATCATCATTGTCATCATTTTCATCATCATCTCATCGTCGTCACTTTCATCATGATTACATGCTGCATGCACACTAATCCGTCTTCTAAGAGATCCTCGTGTCTGATAAATGACGAAGGACGTTCGTCCATAGATGTATAAACCGCACAGCTTACCATGGCTCGGCGGCGGTCGTCTACAAGAGACGTTGCACTCGTCTTCTTGGCGCTTAATGACATTAGAAGCCGACAAAGCACCTGCCCAGTAACAATGGAGCTGATGCAATTAGGTCGGACATAGCAGTCGAGATATTAAGTGCGACATCGTCCAAGGCTGTTCTACCAGGAGAGACGGTCGGTCGGTCGGTCGGTCGGTCGGTTGGTCTGTCGGTCGATGGTCGTCCAAGGCTGTCGTTGCTTTCGGCGCCGATCTCTCTTCACTAAGACGACAAATTCACCCGTTGCCGTCGGGACCGATATTCACACTTAATAATCATACTTCATATTGGCAGCCACTGACTTTGGAAGAAACCGTCTTACAGCAGCAGGTGCCCGTGTCCTTGGATGGGCAATAGATGGGACCCATATGGGCTCCAGACAGATCCCATAGGCCTTGAGGAATAAGCTGGTGCTTTGCGCTTAGTCTTAGATTGGCGCTTTAGAAATTTGAGGAATAAGCTGGTGCTTTGCGCTTAGTCTTAGATTGGCGCTTTAGAAATTTCTAATTTCTAAATTTCAATAGTTGCATATTGCTGAAATTTGGTGTTTATGATGACATGAAGGTTCACTGACAGCCATTTGAACCACGTAAGAAAGAGACTAAAAAGGGCCATTTATTCGACAACAGTTACCGTCAGATGCGCAGTGATGGGCACTAAACTATTTTTTTTAGTTAAACTAAAACTATTTTCCAACTAAAAAAATTTAGTTTAACTAAAGTTGGCAACTGATTTTGGAAATTAGTTAACTAAACTAAAAAAAGTAGTTAAACTTTTTCCAACTTTTTACGACAAACATTTTCACAATAATAGAAGTTAAGTGAACTGTAATAATGCAAAGCATCAAGACAATTTCACCTTCAAACTATGCAATGTGTACTGTTCTAGCATACAGTTACAGGCATACTGTAAGTAGTGTATGAATTTGAGAACACAGGTTGTTACTGCTAAAACCATGCAGAGTTAAAATGTTTTTTTGTTGACAGTGTTCAATGTTCATTGTGGAAAAATAGTTGCATATTGCTGATTTTTTTAAGTTAAACTTTTTAGTTAGCAACTAAAATTTTTTAGTTAAACTATTGTTTTAACTAAACTATTTTATTTTAGTTAAACTTCATCCTTAAGTAATTTTTTTTAGTTAAACTAAAAGTTACCAACTTTTTAGTTAACTATTGCCCATCACTGCAGATGCGATGCCTATAACAGCTTAAGATAACGGAAATCCCAGAATAGATCAAAACTTACGATTCAGTGTACATGTATACATATGGACGCACTTTACCTTGGTCTTTGCATGTGACTATAGTACCAGCGGCTGGCGTCCCAATTTTCATGATGATCATCATGATGACGACGACGACAATGATGATGAATTGATTCTAATGATAATCATGATGCTGATGATATTATGATGACGACAACGACGATGACTGCAGTTAAATATAGAATTGTTGTCCTGAGCGACCGGACTGTGTAAACCAAACAGTTTATGTCAGTGAACGATTAGATTTCTGGCCATACATGAGCATTATACATTGGTCAGTGTGTGCGCTCTCGGCCTATATGATGGACAGTATTTTCAGCATTAGGTAGACCTATATGTCTATACTGCAGTGCACTTATCATGATGTTAGTCAGCAGCAGAAAGTCGTACTGTGTTTGCATAATTACATAGAAGAGAGAGCTGTGTATTGTGTAGATTGCGACATCTGTTGGCCAAGTTGCAGCGAGACGACCTCGAGAAAGATGACGTCGTTAAAAATCTCGAATACGTCATTCGTCGCCTCGACTTGGCTTTCACCGAAGAAATCAGGTCACAGACACTGACCATTATTATCATCGTACACCTATAAAAGCCTATACGCAACTCTCAGCTTAAATAACTAAATCATAGGATTGATTACCTCGAATTCAAATCGTAAAAGTAGGCTATCTGCAGCAGAAATTGCTTGAAAGAGGAATAAAGGCGAAGGAAAAGAAATTGGAGTTCGATTCTAATGAGGTATGACTTGGTTGGAATAAACATTATTTCCAAGTCAACTTTATTTCAACTACTTATAAAAAGAACATTATTGACTGGCAGCAGCTATCGCTGCTTAGTTTGCAAGGAATCCCTGCTGTGGAAAATCCTTGTTCTCTTGGTCGTATAAATAAGTTCTTCGTCATTTCTGCCCTTCCGATCTAATAACATCAATTGTATCCGCCGATTAATAGATTGAGAGTCGTTATACTGGAGGCTGCAGATAAACCGGCGCCAGGTCCAATCCAGCTGAGTAAGGTTAAAACAATTGCTACTTAATGTAAAGCGCTTGTAATCTGCCTTCTTTCATGGCTGCAAGATTCGGAAACAGATGCCAGGCAATTACTTTTCCGATATGAATTCGAAGTAATCATAAATCATGACTATCCAGTCAGTTATCACGAGCACTATTACAGTTCTAGAAACATCTATCTCTCCATTGACATCAAAACTGTATACAATCCATTGATGATTGAGGTTTGGAGACTCTTCCTTAAGGTATCAACTGATTAGCCTATTTCTATGAGTTTTGGAGACTCTTCGTCTAGATATATGAAGTGATTTAGCTATCAACTGATTAACCTATTCCTTGGAGTTTTGGAGACGCTTCTTTTAACTATCAACTGAATAGTCTACTTATCTGTTGTTGACAGGAGTAACGTAGATGATGACGACGAGGAAGACGATCTGAATCGCGTTGAGACGGATGCTGTTCCGAATGAAGTGCGTGATTGGCTGGCCATGACCTTTACGAGGTCAAACCACAGCGCCATCAAGCGACGAGTCAATGACAAACCGAAATTCCGCAGCGTAGCCAACGCAATCAGAGCCGGAATCCTCGTCGATCGGTATGTGAGTGCGTATGTTTGTCTGGACTTCTGAATATTTATATAGCGCTTGCGCAGAACTATTAGTTCTTTAGCTCGACCGCACATACGCATGTCCATGCTATTTTTTAGAAATGTTTAGTAATGTAACAGAAACTGCAGGAAAACTGTTCACATCTACATTCCTATTACGTAAATTATTATCGCTGTACTTAAATATATATATTTTTTAAAGCCACACATCACAAGAAACTCCTGTGAAAGTCCTGAATTTCGCCTTGAAAGCGAGAACGTAACTTTGCCCCACGAAGTGGTGGTGACTAATCCACTCCTCCCCTCCCCTTTCCTTCCCTTCCCTATCCTCATCCCTTCTCCCTTCAACAGCATCCGTCGAAGTAATCATATATCGTGACTATTCAGTCAGTTATCACGAGCACTTCTAGAAATATCTATCTGTCCATTAGCATCAGAACTGTAGACAATCTGAATTGCTTATTAGGCCGCTGCTTCCTGCCGTTGGTTCCTTTGACATTCCTTCCAGCGGCGGACTGGCCATTGTGCCCCTGTGCCCTGGCACACGGTCACAATGCCGTAAGCTAACGTGATGGAAACCATCAGCATTAAGTATGCAAGAGTACACTGCCGTTCATTGTCTTTGCTTGAGCAAAATAATGCTGTCATGCCGCAAAAATATTTCAGCGCAGGATCAAAAAGACAGTGGTGATGACTGTCACCAGCATTTTATAAAGTGATAGTGACCGGACATAATGCAAGTAACGACTGTGCTTGGAGCTCTATGAACCAACTACTAGTTCCTCATTGGCATGTAGGCCTATTGTTTAAACCTCGTCTCAAACATTATATTAGCCGTGATGAAAAGCAGAATGCGTCCAGCTGTGCAAAGTATAGGGCAATCTGCGACACGATCTCTTTAGCCTGTCATGAGTTCACTTGAAGTGACGCTATAAAAATGTAGACGTGATTGGTATATCAAGAGATCAGCCATGAATTTCTACTGTAGAATTTCTTTGACTTTCTGTGACTGTAGGATTTACCGTCGAGTGTCAAATTACGTCGGCCGAAATGTTCCTTCAAAAATCGCGACTTTACTAAAGGTAGGTTGACGAAGGGGAAACCTTTGGCTAAGTATGCGTATGATGTATAATTGTATATATCCTCTCGCTATTCATGTTGGCCTACAAGGCGACCAGATTTACTATTGAATGCAGGGTCGAGATTCACACTTACAAATTAAATATAATGATTTAAAGGCTTCATCTGAGTGGCTGAAGACGTCCACGATCCCTAATTATATCTTCTCTCATTTCATCATTGTTTCCAATATACTTTCCATGATTAGATGATGGCTTTAATTGCGATTTCATTCTAAGCGACCATCGACTGATGTCTTGAACATCATGATGACAATGGCGCTATAGAAGTTGTTTTAATCTGCGCTCCTTAAAATGTCTTTCATCTTTTGTTTTGCAATCGGTACATATCGCGAAGTGAAATTATCCCATCTGGTCTTTAGGATACGCACTCTCACCTAATCGAAGTAGCGCTCGTGCATACACTGGTACCATGTGCTAAGCTCTTAAGTTAGTTAATTCGGGATGGCATCCTGTATTCTGTAATAGTTCTTGATGCTTCTGTGGCCGCTGCAAGTGATGATGATGATGATGACGACGACGGCGATTTTGTCATTTTCTGAGCATTTGTATCCGTCACGGGGAGGGGAATAGATGAATTGCTACACTCTGGCCGGAAGAGCATTAGAGCGCTTGAAAAGTTGTGGTTTGATACGTGTAAGCCCCGCTTGGGTCGACTCAGCCTTCCACTCCCTAGGGGCAGCAGTAAAATGAACGGACGCCTTACAGGCTGCCAAGACGTGTGTTAATTACGATCTTGACAATTGTCGGTAGTAAAAGTTATTGGTCGGTGTGTTGGTCGGCGTGTTGGTCGGTGTGTTGGTCGGTGTGTTGGTCGGTGTGGTGGTCGGTCTGTTGGTCGGTGTATTGGTCGGTGTGTTGGTCGGTGTGTTAGTCCGTGCGTTGGTCGGTGTGTTGGTCCATGTGTTGGTCGGTGTGTTGGTCGGTGTGTTGGTCGGTGTGTTGGTCGGTGTGGTGGTCGGTGTGTTGGTCGGTGTGGTGGTCGGTGTGTTGGTCGGTGTGTTGATCGGTGTGTTGGTCGGTGTGTTGGTCGGTGTGTTGGTCGGTGTGTTGGTCGGTGTGGTGGTCGGCGTGTTAGTCCGTGCGTTGGTCGGTGTGTTGGTCCATGTGTTGGTCGGTGTGTTGATCGGTGTGTTGGTCGGTGTGTTGGTCGGTGTGTTGGTCGGTGTGTTGGTCGGTGTGTTGGTCGGTGTGTTGGTCGGTGTGTTGGTCGGTGTGTTGGTCGTTGTGTTGGTCTGTGTGTTGGTCGGTGTGTTGGTCGGTGTGTTGGTCGGTGTGTTGGTCGGTGTGGTGGTCGGTGTGTTAGTCCGTGCGTTGGTCGGTGTGTTGGTCCATGTGTTGGTCGGTGTGTTGGTCGGTGTGTTGGTCGGTGTGTTGGTCGGTGTGGTGGTCGGTGTGTTGTTCGGTGTGTTGGTCGTTGTGTTGGTCGGTGTGTTGGTCGGTGTGGTGGTCGGTGTGTTGGCGATCGGTCTTTTGTTCGTCCGTTTGTTTGGTCGAATGTTGAGTATCCATGTGAAAAGAAAGACAATTTTTCATCCTGCTTATGGAGCAGACGATAGCGTGTGCTGCTGAAGCCGAGCGACAGATCCTCTGAGAAGCAGTAGAAGCGAGATATGAATGATTGATCGGTTTATTAGGTTGACTCATTAGTTCGCCTAAGTGCAGTTCGATGACCAACAGCGTTAGTGCAACTTAATCATAAGCAGAGACCTAGTTTGCTATGAACACCTGCTAGCGCTCGACTGTTGTGGTACTTAAGTACATAGTTTAATAGAAGGGTCTAGGATGTGGATTACGTTTCTACGGCCAGTATCTTCGACGGAGTGGTCTTCTCGTTCATCCCGTTGAATCCACATCAGTTGCTATCTTGTCTAGTGTCATCCATGCCATTGCTGTGTTTACATACGACCGTTGGGTCTCACTTTCTCCCCTTCCAGGCGGACAAGATAAGCGCAGGGTGCAACCTATAGGCCTACCACTATCACGCTTTTATGGTTTAGTTATATTCGTTCAAATATTATACCAAAATGATCACAGTGGTTGACTTAAACCCTTTTATGTGCTTGTCAGTGTCATGCAAGTCGTGTTTCCTGATTGGAAAGGTTGTCCGTTTCTTGAATTAGGCCTACTACTGCATTGTTGTCATTTCAGTCAACCCTAATACGACGCCTTTAAGGATTTCTGTTAATGAAGGCGTGACGTCTAGTATTGTGATATTACTTTATCTTTATCTTGCATTACAATCCCCCAGTTAGTTATCCCCATTTAAAAATATCTTATCGTCTGTACATCGATCGTGACTGTATTGCAGGGACTTTGTGAATCGGGCTAACACGTTCCCTACGTATGAACATAAAAGGAGGTGGTGCCCATTCAAAACTGATAGCGGCACATCAATTAATTGAAAAATCATTTCGGTCTAGACCATGTAATAAGTATGTATTTAATATTTATAGAAAAATGCATACATACATATACGGCTACCATGCTCCGCGATGCATACATGCAAACATCTATCCATACATACATACGTACATATATACATACATAATGTATATACCGTACATACATATATACACTCATACGATACATACTGTGAAAAACTCCTATCTTTATTTTGGCTTGAACTGCCGGGTTCCAACTCCCCTATGGGTAGAGTGCAGCGTTGGGTCCAATTTGACGCCTCCTGCTGAAAGGAGTTTGGTATTGATTATTTTACCACGATCACTTGTAATATCAATGCTAGCCCCAAGGTCAGTTTTAGTAGACCATCATCATAAGCATGTTAACGCTTTAAAGTAGATGTATAGCCTAAACATATGATTTAATGATGTTAATAGCTCAGCCAGATAACTTAAGCAAACAGCCAGTGTTAGATCATCTGTTTAGCAATTCATTCTATTATTTTTCTATATGTTCAAGTGTCTTTAGAACGCTATTTAACCAGCTTCTGAACAAAATGATAATCTGTTTTTATGTTTGCCTACTGTAACCTCCAGTAGCAATATTTCTTTGAAGTTTGCCTCTCTTGACTTCTTGCGTGCTTGATCAATGATGATCCCCTTTGGCCTACATCTTGTGCAGATTTGCCAATTCTTCGTCGTTGCTTCTCCAGCCGAATTCTTTGAAGAAAAGATCGTCCAATCGATTTGAATATTGTCTATTCTTCCCAGCAGTAATAAAGTAATGTTCAGTCGACCAACTGCAATGCGACTATCACGACAGTTTCGATTTTACTCAGTCTACAACTTTGTGATTATTGAGCTTGAAATGTTCGAATTCACGCTAATCCTTTGGCAGATCAGCAGCACTTCAACCGTTCGTTTTGATGCACTTATTTCAACGTCTCTAACAACTCAACCAAACGAGATACAATTCTACTATTGTCCTCTAAATTTCTTACTGATTATCTCTCGACAACATCTATTCTTCCATGCATACATACATACATACATACATACATACATACATACATACATACATACATACATACATACATACATACATACATACATACATACATACATACATACATACATACATACATACATACATACATACATACATACATACATACATAATTTATATACATACATATATACACATCTACGTATACATACTGTGACAAACTCCTATCTTTATTTTGGCTTGAACTGCCGGGTTCCAACTCAGTCGTTTTCGATAAGATCAGGAGTTTGCGCCTCGATCGTTCTTAAACTGCATCTGACATTATCAACGTCTTACACTCAACTGAACTCTTCTTCATGCATTAACACACAGCAGCCTCGTATTCGTTCTCAGCAGACGATCTTTGTCGAAAGTCGTTAGATTTTCAATTCATCCAATCAGGATCTTCCACCTCATTTATCAGTCTCGAAATTGTGAAATAACCCCGAACCTATTCTAATATTTTATAATTAGAATGCTGGTCTATTCATTATCATTAAATAACTTAACTCGTTCTGTATTCATCAACTTTTTAAACAACAATACACATTTCCATAATTAAACGTAGATAAGAAAGGTCTGTGTGGGACCAGAACATCGCTACATTCACCTACCAAGATTTGCTTAAGGGTAGTGTGTTGACCTCTGACAAGTAGGGTTCGGCTCTCCAGAGCTTGGCCGTTTGTCTTGTAGCCTATATCGATCGCGTGACTCAATTGCGGACTGTTCCCACGTAGAGGACGATGACATCTTTGACTGCAATTGTACAAGAGCATAAAACTAAAGAACAAGCAAGCGTAGATACATGATGTTCATGTATCATAGAGCGGCGAAGCAGACGACTTGTAGATCTTGCGCAGTTAACTGATTGATTTGCCAGCCTTTAATTGAGCAGAATGAACACGCAAGTTTGAATAAGACTTGCGCCCTAAATGTTAATCGTTTACTAAGGCACACTAAAGCCAGTCAATCTGATCAATTAAAGGCTGACAAATCAATCAGTTAACTGCGCAAGATCTACAAGTCGTCTGCTTCGCTTCATGTATCTACACCCTTGTGTGCTTTGTTTTTGCCGGCCTCGTTGGGGGTCTCAGCCAGTACATCAAATAGATGAGTTGTGGCCATGTGGCTGCCTCGTGGGTGCCGTGAGAGCGATGGCGGTTTCTCTCGCCTTCTGATGTAGTTAGCTATGCTACCGTGATTTCAAACCGTCACATTATTCAGAGCTCGTGATTAAGCTGGTGCTTTGCGCTTAGCTTTAGAATAGCGCTTTAGAAATTTGGGGTTTACCATTACGATTTAACGATTACGTTACTTTAGATCTATTGTTTTTGCTGGCTCTCCAGTCAATGACTGATTGGACTTACACTGACAGCCAATCAACCGATTGGTCCATCCAATTGCACGTGCTGTTCTGTGCTGGTACTCATTAGTCTTCCATACCCTGATATAAATCCTGCCCTCTATTGCTCTCGTGCGTAAATCTACCTTATTTGCATTTATGCATAGTTAATTAAGCTAGGCCTAATTAAACTCTTAAATTACATTCTCAAAAACAAGTGATAGATTATTGTCATCCCCATTAACAGATGTAATGCTCATGAAGATTACAAGGTCACAGCACATATGAACATAGGGATGACACTGACACCCCTCCATAAGTTCAGGGATAAATAAGTATTTAACTTGCATCATGATCAGCATAGCACAAGATAGGCTCGCAATAATGGTCGTCGGATGACATTGTGCCATTTTATTTCAACGTACCAACGTAAAACTATTGAATCGTCTTAGCTCAACTCATCATCGGTCGCTGGTTCTTCGTTTTCAACAGGAGTTCATCTAACCCCTAATCGTTCACAGTTCAACAGCTGATGTTGTGGATTTATTACAGGATTCTGCTGCACTGATCATAAAAGACCTTGAAAAGCATCCAGGACGCATTAACTGTCCACTGAATATGTTGAACTAGAGTATTTGCCCGTCGTTATGACGGGTTGAAAAGGAAATGAATGGATTGATAGGAAAAGAATTTTTTATTGGAATGGTTGCGAGCGAAAATTCGAGCATCATTCAGCAAATGACATTAAGTTCAGTTTTCTTGATAAGGGAGTCTCTCTGTCTATCTGACCGTCCGTTCGTCTGTCTGTCTGGCTGTGCCTCTGTACGTCAACGCTGCCGAGTGTCGAATTTTCGTGGACCTGACCAATTTCGGGCACCGTGTGACATTGCGTTGGCCTCTGAGGCATGGTTAGCAGACATTCCATACATTCCACTGCAGCCG
>OY744607.1:24943349-25130849 GCA_963556255.1 Allolobophora icterica | reverse complement strand
AGAGAAAGCGAATGGCAATATACTGCTTCGATCAGTTACTTAACTTACTTCAAAGCAACTATAGGCAATAATATGGCAATGCCCAAACTCTTCAACTGTCAGTTACCTTCACCTTATTGTCTTTGTAATCGGTCAACATCTGACTGTAACTCAAGAAAGTAGTAGAAACTCTTGAATAGAACATGATTTGTGTATGTTATGCTGTAGGGAGTTTCGTAGTCTTGTGATCGACATGGTCCTAGCGACAGACATGTCCTTTCACTTTCAACAGATTAAAAACATGAAAGCCATGATCACCCTGCGTGAAAGGTCAGTTCATGTATAACATCTCTTTCGTGCTCAGAAATGTAAGCGTCGACGAGACGTCTTCATTGGTTTATAAATTGCTATTTTGCTCATTTTAGGCCGGCGTAAATGCAATGCAAACGTTATTTCTTCAAACATAGAACTACCGCAACTTAGCATAATGAAGTTCCATCTTTGGATTTTAACGCCTTTGCTGACAAGCAACTGTGAAGAGTGCACACCTTTTCTCATAATGTATACAATCTGATGTCGGTTGTTGGTCTTCCTTAGGGCCTATTATAACAAACGCTCATATGCTAATTATAACTGCAACAGAAAAGTTGTATAGCGCCATCATTTATCTGTTCAAAGGCATTTTGTGCGTGGCTATCTGTCAGATAGAAAGAGTCTTTAATCTTCTAGTGAACGTACTACGATCAATCGAAAGACAGTTTCTGAAAGATGGCGCCACAGCGGAGGAGAAGCCCTGACTGGCTTATGTCGATTTCCATCTCATACAGAATACTAGGTTGTTGCGCTGACTTAGTTTTTGCTGTGATGTCTGTTAGCGTTGACAAGACGAAGGCACTGTCGTTGATCGTACACTGCGCTGACATCAGTCATCCGGCTAAGAAGTGGGATTTACATCACAGATGGACTGAACTCTTGATGGAGGAATTCTTCAGACAGGTCCGTATTCGCATCTATACGCTGTTCGATACGTCACAACAGCGGCCAACGATTAACCTAAGGGCTGACAGACTACAGGCTGACCCTTTGGATCTTGACCTGCAACCGATTTCACCCCTCGCCTATCGATTATGATTTGGCTTAGCGCCTGAGAAGATGGGAATAGGCAGTTTTGAATACATATGCGTAGTTCTAGGTGTCATCAGATAAAACTTGGTAACATTTGGTAACAGTTACTAAAAATACACCGAAAATCCTGCAGTTGATGTACCTCCATGTAGGCTAAGCTGCTGTAATCGAGTTATTAAAGTAGCCTAATCCCGTTGGTATCATGAGTTACCCAGCATAGAAGAAGGTAACAATAGACCTATAATAACTAATGACTTCCACCAACCAGGAGCTCGACACGGTGCCATGGCGTCGTTGAAATAGCCTAAGTACACAGCCAACATACGTAGGCCTACATGTTAATCTACTGTTGATTAACGTACAGGGTCAACAAATAAGTGTGCTGGCTGGGTAATGAGATCACCGTGACTCCAAAACAGCAGAACAAGTCCTGCAGTCCTGAAGTCAGAAGCAGGTGAGTCCGTGGAAACAGTGAGGGTCTACGAAGGTCTGCGCCGCAGAAGGAAACTCAGGAAGTCAAGAGAAAAGTGAAATCAAAAACTCTTGCAAAATAAGCGATCGATATGGCTATTATTCGCTTAAGAGCCGCATCATGCACTACAATCAGGACCGAACGCTTGCAACGTCGATTGAGAGAATCGGATTTAACTGAATGAGTGAATGATGGACGTTAATGGTCTCCGTCCTAATTTTATCAACGACGCAGGTCCTCTCTGATTTCGTCTTTCATTTATCCAATAAGACTTCAGTAGCTATTCTTATGGCGCGCGATCCTCTAGTGGCCCTTATGCTTTCTTACATCTGTGGCGACTCTCATGCTTTCCACTTCGTATGTCCTGTAACGAAGTCCGATTCCCACACAAGTCCATCTTATCTATACATGTATATATTTCATGGTTGATTGCATTTGATGCTAGATTAAGTGTTATTAGAGCTAATTGTTATGGAAGAATTTAGTCATTAAACTTGATTAATCGACCAGCATCTGTGACCGGCATATTCGTAATCGTAATCGTAATCTTCGGATTTCTACAGCGCCCAAAAAAGCGAAAGTCGCGGAAACCAGCTTATTCACAGGCGCTTAGACAAATCAAAATCGATAAGCGGGGGGGGAGGGTCGAATCGGTTCCAGGTCAAGATCCAAAGGAGTCAGTCAGGAAGACAGTAAGACGGTTAAGGTGGGTGGTGCTTAGGGTTTAGACGGCGAGGGGGTAGACAGAGGAGGAGCAATCGGGATAGGATTTGTGAAAGAGCAGTGTTAGCCTTCTTAGGCCATAAAATATTAGAATAGGTTTTGGGGATATTATTGTTATTCGAGACTATGGGAAGTGAGGTGTGACGATTTGATTGGTCGGATCGAATCTCAACGGTATATATAAGAAAAGTCGTCTGCGGCCCTTACCAGCGAAGAAGAATTCAATTGAGTGCCGGACGTCGAAAGTGATGTAGATCCTTCATGAACGATTCGAGCGACTCACTCTTGATCAGATCGATTAAATGTGTGATTATTCGATGAGGCGATCAGATAATCGAGTAAGTGGGCAATAGTGAACATGTTGTATCGATTGGCAAGTTAACAGTCTTTAACTACGAACTTGAACATGAAACGGAGAGCGTTGCGGTGTCGCTGGCTTACCTGAAGCGCAGTGGAAGTTATCGAACGCAAAGCTCTGTAAGTGCGAGGTAGGCTAGGGAAAAGCGGACTTGTTTTCAATGATCGAAGTCTGAATAGACTATATATATATATACTGCAGTTGAGAAGCACTGTTGATTGGTTGAGCAGCAAAAGAATTACTTCAAAGAACGAGTGAAGGATTCAACCACGGAAACGTCATGGGAGAGAAAGATGGAAATCATCGCAACTACATGGTGATTCGATGACATGGGTGCAAGTGACAATCAATTTTATGAGGAAACGACTGCTACTGAAGGGAAGGTTAGATAGGCAACAATATAAAGACATAATCTGGATCATTGATGGTGGTCTATCTCTGTTACAGGACTGGCTCTGTTCTCACTTTTCGGCCAGCACGCACATACGCTGGGCCAACGTTAGTCAAAGTTGGGCCAATGATGGACAACGTTGATCCAACACTCTTCCAGCGTGGGTGTGCTGGTTGGATAGTCCCGTACATGAAGTCTAGAATATAGGCTTAGACTTACAAGCAACAAAGCTGTTGTAACCATTGAATTAAAAACAAAAGAACAAGCATTTGTGAAACTTAAGCTCTTTCTCCGTTAACAGAAAATGTTGGATGTTTTTGCTGCAATCACAGGGAGACCGTGAAGCGAGTCTTGGTCTTCAGATATCTCCCCTCTGCGATCGGAAGAACACTCTCGTCGCCGAATCACAGATTGGTAAATAAATAATAACCTAGCAAACACACATCTGACAATGATGCACCAGATTAATTGTCCTAGGCCAACAGATGCAAACGGCAGGCACTGCTTACAGACGTTCGTCTGTCAAACACACACAAAAACACACCCACATACGCAGGTCTATTATTGATAAGTTTAAAGAGCTCAGGCTTAAAGAAGTATAGGCCTACGGTGGAAATTAGACTATAATTTATGCCTAAGTCTGAGCAAAATAAAAGACGTGAAGCTAATGTTTCGCTGGTTGATCTTCATTTCAGAGATATTAAACCTCACGTCATCTCTTCTGTGGAAGAGACAGCTAACAAGCTTGACAGTTGTGGGTGAGTAGGCTAACTTGTCCAAGGTCGTTACCCAGTGGCTTGAGGTAGATTCGAACCTGCGATCCTCCGGTTAGGCCTACAAGACACAGAACATACCCCTACACCACCGCGTCCCATCACATTTGTATAGGCCTACATAAACATAAATATTGAAAGAAGTGCAATGTGTTTTGAAGGGTTTATTGATTTCATCGTGGATCCGAGCTTGCAAGTCATGGGTGATATGATGGAGCGAATCATCGAACAGAACAGTTCATCCGAAGACACAACTACGACGACGAAGGTCGACCTCCACTCAACTAAAACGAATCAGATGAACAACGAAATACATTCGTCACAGGGTGAGCTGCTTTTCGCTTCCTGTAGCCACAATATACTTAGCTATTAGATTACGTCTCACAGTTATACGAGCTTCACACGCCTGTAGCCTACTCAAATTGTATCGGACCGTCCGTCTTTCACTATCTAGATCATAGGTTGCTGCTAAAAGTTGTTGTATTACATCCGATAATTATTTCTTCGGTCAACCTCGCTATAAATTCTTTTCCAAGAAAGCTGTTCGTGGTAACGAGAACAGTCAAGACTGGTGTAGAAAGAAGATCGATGCACCAATGAGCAAGAGATTAATGGTAAGCACCTACGTATTGGTTTAGAAATTAGCCACCACTAAGACAGACGGGTTTACATCGATGAAGTAGCACGAACGAACACAAGATATCGCCAACAATGATTATAAGCAACTGAAACCAATCAGACGTTCAACTGAACACACTACAGTGTTCCTTAAATACACTCTCAAGCAATGTTTCATTGCATTTCCTGTTGGTCTCAAAATAGCTTAGTCAGCATGAGCAATGTCTAGGCATGACTCCTTGTTAACGTCGACCCATGTCGTAGCGTGAGAGCAATCACCTGTTAAGTGCGTGATTCTCTTAAAAACCTGCTGACGTCAGACCAAAGACATTAGCGTGCGCAACACAGACACATTATACAGACGAGGCCGGGCGAGTTAAAATTTGTTAACTCATCATTATATAGGGCCTAAGCATCGTTAGCGTTAAATAGGGGCCTACGTGATAGGAGCCCTCTTGTGTTATTGATGCACCTTTATTAGGCTTGTCGAAGTCTTGCTGACTCATACTTCTATAGCGATGGGTCAGACTAAGGTCACATTCACAAAGTGCCTTCATCTACAGATTCTAAACGAACTGATTTTGGTACCAGATCGTAATCATATAAATATTCTTTCGCGGTGTCCTAGATTCAATTGTTACGAATGACGAGAAACGACTGAATAGCTTATTCGCAAAGGTTTGCAAATGAAGGTCTCTGTCTTGATAATTATGTTAACAGAACGATCTAAGTTTCGCATACCTCGAGAGTGGGAAGGATGCCTCGTCGCCAACAAACACCTATGGAAGGAGAGAGCGGATATAGGTAAGTGACGTTGACAAGAAGAGTGCATAGGAAGTTTCTGCTTCGGTATACCTGTATATAGACATCTGTTCAACTTCTCATGCCACCACATAAACTTGACCGACTTCATAATATGCAAGAACATGCAGATCTATACAATCAGACATGCCTAGGGAACCAGCGGTTACCAAGCATGTCTGGTGTTATCTTGTTACATGCATGTTTCTTTTGTGCTGCGTCACGTTTTGGACTTTCTATAAGTAAAACTGCTGTCCCCATTTTAAACATGTCTAAATATCAGTGTATCTTATATATGCAACTGCATGTTTAGATTTCAGTGGAGTTGTTTTGGTCTGTGCTGGTATATCGGTATTAATTCTAGTGTAAGTATTATAGACATTTTTGAACGTTAAACAAGGAAATAGAATTAAAATACGCTCATGATAAATGCGTCATGTATACCGCACACAGCTGTGGAAGAACTCAGCCATGTGGGTAATTGGGCTGAGTCGTATTTAAACAATTAAACCAGAATAAGACACAGGAGATGTTAATAAGATCCAGAAGGGGTGGGGTTGTTCACGGGAAGATACCCACCATATCAGGGTTAACTAGAGTGGAAGAAATGAGGGTCTTGGGTGTTACGATTCCTGAAACACTTGCTTTTTGTTAAACACATCGACCGCGTGTGTTTCAGGGCAAGGCAGACTTAGGCAGTCCCTCGACCATACACTGCGGATATTAAAAGTCCACGGACTAAAGGGCCCGTTCCCAGCACGATAAAAATCTACTGACAGCCGTACTAAATAAGATGACTAGGCTAGGATACCTGCCGGGGGGGGGGGCATTCGACCAACTCTGCAGGCATGCGGATGTTGGCCTTTTGCGGGGTCTTGTACTTCATAAACTGTTCCCACCCAAGAAACCTAAAAATTATTTACTCCCACTTCGGTCTCACGATAGAGTGCTTACTCCACCTGACAATAGCACGACGGGACAAATTTCATTGGGAGAATGCTGTACTCATATTGACTCTGATGCTGTTGTTTTTTAACTGTTGTATTCTGCATTCTGTATTGTATTAGCCTATTTGATGTATTTACACTGGAGTGCGAATCTCTTGCAACCGGTCAAATAAAGAATATACTTACTTACTTACTTTTATAACATGCCAAAAGGACTACACGTAAGCCTACATCTAGTAACAACACATCACAACTGAAATTTTAACACAAGGACAGAACAGGTGACATTTTTCAAATAATACGGGTCAAAATCCGGGTCCAGCCGCCCGCTCCGCCTCCCCGCCCAGCAAACACACCCGCACGGGTCCCTTGTGGGTTTCATCCGGTTTGACGATACGGGATTCTCGCGGTTTTTGACCACGGTTTGCGTAAGGGACCCTTACGATCCAGCCCGCGTCGGTGGCGCCTCCTACCGGTATTCGTATTTCTACCGCCGGTCCGCCATTTTGTGTGCCTGCCGTTTCGAATGTACACATATTTGACAGATCGCGATGTGTTTCTGTGAAAAGTAAGATTACGTTATATTTATTATAGGCCTACTAATGAACCTATATCTGCGTATATTAACAGTTTATGTAAATGCTGTAGGCCTATTTAATTGTGGTCGGGATAGACGAAACGGAGATTGCAGTGGGTTAGGGTCAGGGCTGTAGTGGTAAAATTAGAGGTGAGTACACGCTACGGGTTAGTTTTCCGAAACAAATTAGAGGTGAGTCTACGCTACAGTATTTTGTGAGTATACGCTACAGTATTTTAATATAAATAAATATAACTATTTGGGAGTTGAGTAGGCCTATACGGTCTCTAGAGGTGAGTACACACTGTATAGTGTATACCCGCGTATACCCTCGACTACAGCCCTGGTTAGGGTTATGGACTGTACGGTAAACTTGCGCTATGAGGGTCCTAATGTTATGGTCTGACCCAAATTCAAGGGGCTATGTATTACTGTGTGACAAGAGGTCGCACCTTAACACTAGTTAGCGCCCAGACACCAATAAGGCTATTTAAATGAAAGCACATCGACAAATATTCAGCAGCAATGACGCTAGTTTTCAAGTTTATCCGTGTTAGATGTTGACATCTCTCAGTTAAGTCGCATTAAAGTTTCATTTAAACATTTTGAACATTTATCCAATAAATGTAGCTTAAAGTTTCATAGATTATACTTGAACGTTTAGCTTAAACTTCCTATAAATTTAGCTTAAAGTTTCATTTGAACATAGTATCCTTTAAATTTAGCTTATACATTGTTGAACGTTTGCAATAAACTTGAAAACTAGCGTAATTGCTGCTGAATTAAACATTGCAGCTGCCGTGACCATCAAAACTGGATAGTTGTCGAGATCAATAAGTACTGCACTCTGTGAAGATGAGAATGACGATATTGCAGGGCTTCATGCAACAAGAGTCGACAACGTTGAAGACTAGTCTGAGAAATTTTAAAGTACACAACCATTTAATTGTCTTTGTGATGTAGTTATAATATCTCTGCAATCCTTAATGAACTGATCGAAAACAAGGTGCAATTCGAATATTTTAAACGGGAGTACGTGTTGAACAAACATATTAAAAAGGCCATGATTCTGTAGAATGAAATGGTTTCTTAGTTACTTATATATGAATGATTCACTCTTAAGCTTTCCATTCACTAGTTCTTAGTAGCTTGGTAACAGCCTGTGTGATTGACGGGTGTAATGATTACATTTTGTTTTATTATGTTACATTAGTCAACATTGTGCAGACAGTGTCTCTAAATATTGTCATTTAATAACAGAAAGAGTTATTGGAATAATACCATTTTACAATACAAATCAGAGCACATCAAATTCTTAATTCTTGTTCTTTGTAACTTGTTATTTTTAATCTAAATGTTGCATGTTTGAAATTTCAGGTTCGGTAAAACATAATATTGCTACCAAGGACAGCACGAGGAAAATGGTTGAAGACGAGTTGGCCATTTGGTTTGGTAATGCTAGGGATCATGGCACTGGAGGCCGCCAACTATTGAAATCGGCGCCATTCAAAGAGACCGAGTCAGAGTCGATCAGTGTTGATCAGGAGTTCACCCCAATACTGCTGATGACATTATTGTTAAATGAAATTACAGAGCAGATCGACTGCATGATTACTTTACTTTATTAAATTGACTTTATTAAATTGATGTGTCATTTAACGCTTTTGTTGATTATTTATTGCTTTAACTATATAGCACAGTTTACAGTACAGTTTGCATACCATACTGTAAACTGTGCCACTGGCAGAGTTCTTGTTTGACAGGTGGGGGGCGACGTTTTTGAACTGATCAGGTCAAAAAAAGAGTTTTGAACTGATCTGCTCAAAAGAGGTATAAAAAAACTGGGGTGATTTTTTTGCTGTTTCCTAAAAATGTGGGGGTGGGGGGCAGATGTATGGTGTGTGCCCCTACTGTTCAAGGGGGTCTTGTCCCTTTTGAACTGATCTGGTCAAAAAGAGTTTTGAACTGATCTGCTCAAAAAGAGATTAAGAAACTGGGTTGACTTTTTTGGTGTTTCTTCAAAATTGGGGGGGGGGCAGATGTATGGTGTGTCCTCCCCACTGTTAAAAGGGGTCTTGTCCCCCTCGACCCCGGGATCGCCGCCCATTAACTGTGCTAAACTGGGTATCACTTTTTAGTCATCTGGGAATGAACTGGGAATGAACTGGGATGCCCGGCGGGATATCCCGTATGGGTCCCGTACGGAAACCGCGGACAAAAACCGGCGGGATCCCGCCGGGTATCCCGTACGGGTCCCGTATGGCAACCCGTATGGGACCCGTCTGGGTCCCGTGTGGGTGTGTTAGCTGGGCGCTCATCTCTAATCGAACCGTGATCACCATATTATGCTTGACAGTGAAGGTCACTTCAAAGACCAGCCTTGTTCTTTCCCCGTCAGGATGAAAATCAGTTAAGCAGGCTGCAGTAGTATATGTGGTCTGTAAGTATGACTAGCGTACACTAGAAAGCATTATAATCAGTGAAGCGGAAGACCAGATAGCTAAGAACAATTTGGGCATACCAATAGGCCTAATCATGGTCATTTTTGTTTGTCTTTTCAGGTTGGATCAGTCCCCTGCAAAAAGGTCAGCCGTTTCTTTAATTTCCTTCACTTAATTAAAAATATATATAAATTGTCAAACTGTCTTCCTTACACCAGCTTCTGGAGACGTCTACGTACTATAGGCCTACACACCGTTAGCTTCAAGAGATTCTTATTGGAGTTGTACTTACACATCCGGAACCTTTGCCTAGGCAGTAAGCAGTGATGTTAATCCTTGAGCAAAATTTTGCGTCAGCCGTGATTCTGGCTTCATGATGTTTTATATTGGGTCCGTTGGAGTTACATTAATTGCATCATATCTGTGTTGTAGTCTTGTAGACTCAAAGATTGCTATCGTTATCGCATTTCTAAAGATCAGGCAAGGAATTTAAGCATTTGCATTGCGTAAGTCAGCCGCATGCGTGTGTGTTTTCTTTATATCAACAGAGGGCGCTAACGTAGGAAATGCTGCTGGATCGGAAGCTGGAAAGACTGAGGGCAAAGGGCGAAAACTAGTAGGCCCCCTAACGACGGAAGACATCTTCTCTCCAGGTTCACAGGACGATCCAGTCGAGACCGATTCAGGAATGGATTCTCCTGGACTCACGACTGACCTCAGACCTGGAAAACACGACCTCCAGACAACGACGACCTTGACCAAAGCTTGAAGGTTATCTGTGGTATCTGATAAATTCCAAACCATTTCGAGTAGCCTACAGTCCGTCATGATACACTGTGGACATTTCGAACTCTAATTATCGCTGTTCGCGACGCATGGAAGAAACTACGCTCAAGTCGCCTGTTAACCATCTGCCCACAGAACGCATCAGATTTGTCCCACGTTCTCTCAACTTAACCGGTGTGTATAGGTTCAATTTTCATTCTCTGCGTTCCTCGTGACGGGTAACAAAAGTTATCTAGGACAAGACGGTGAAGATGGCCTGCTCTTGTGGACCATATCGAATAACCATTTAGTAAACATTGTTCGCAATTTCCGTTTTCCCCATAAAATTGGCTGCAAGTTTGCAACCATTATAGTTCTGTAATAATTCAAGGGCCTCTAGATTCATTCTGCAGAATACGCTAATCAGAATACTTGTAGGGCCTATATTTATTACCTCAGTCAAATCGGCAGCACTGCAAGACATTGCTAGATAAAAATATAATGTAAACTTATTTGGCGTTGATGCCCAATGAAGGGTAGGCTATAGGAGGACACCGGTGATATATTATTCCGTGTTTCACTCAAATCGTTTATTGCAGGATTTTCTGTTTGCATATCACTAATAGCGTTAGTAGGCCTACGTTCCCGAACCCACGCAGTGTGCAAGTTTAATTTTATGCGGGCATTAGAACTGTCTTAACACGCAGAAGCGGTTTGCACGTTAGGCCTAATACTTTAATTCATTTTATTCAATGTAGTTATAGAAAGCAAAATCATCTGTGGTTGTAAATAGCAAAAATTAACATGAAAGGCATCACTTGTAAACTGCGGTCTTCAGCTCTTCTTGTTCTCTTCGGCCGAGTTTTAACAAAGAAATGACTAACATATTTCGCAGACATAAAATCCGTGTAAAATTGAATACCAAATGTACTTTGTGTGAATGGCATGTGTGCAGGAGGAAAGAGAAACTGCCAGCCAACTACCCTCTTTCATTCATTCAAAAATTTATATAGCGCCACTTCAAGGGAACTACTCAGAGGCGCTCCCGACTCCAGCACGGCGAAAGAGAGCAGTTTTTCGGCGGTCATAGAAGGTACCAGAGGAAGACCTAGGATGTAGGCGCAGCTCAGGTGGAAGACCATTCCATATGGTTGTGCCGACCACCGAGAAGGCGCGGTTCTGCATGATAGCAGTACGGGCTTTAGTTCTTTCATACTGAGTTTCCCTAATGGTTGCAATTACTACCCAATTAGCAGCACCGTATTAAAATTGATCTTTTATATAACGTTCAGATCGAGTAAAACTTTTCGTCTGAATAGCTTGGCCAAGACAAGGAAATGCCAACTAACTATAGGCTAACTTTCCCCCATGAAAGATCTACACAAAGCAAAATCTTCAAGATCCGATCGAGTATCGCAACAGAAAAAAAACTTGAAAAGATCAGTCTAAGCAGCAAAGATCCTACCTAAAACGTCGTCTTACTCATATGCATAAAGGCGGAGGCAACTCATACAATTTCAGAAGGGCTCCAAATAAGTTTATTGAATATCGTTGGTCCACAACAGCATCAGCGAAACTGATATGGTTGAAGAGTAAAAGCCTGCCCCACCACTGGTCTGAAAGACAGTCCGATTCCAGATGGCGGAAGGTGAATACAGATATCTACTGCATATGAAACAATGTACAATGCTATTAAAGCATATCCCGACGGTGCCATAGTCTAAGTAGGCTAATGGGGTGCAACAGAGGACTTTTCTAAGTAAGGACAATTTGCTAAACTGTGTGCAGCTGCTCTGCACTGAAGAGGACACTATTCTATAACTTATTAGCCCGTCATAATGGTGGACTGTAGGCTTTTCCTGGTAAAAGTCAGCCTAATTTCTTCACCTTTTTATTTACAAAGTTACATCAGTGTATCATCATGCTGCAATGATAAAACCTTGATGTAACTCCTCATCTTTAACCTTTCCCTCCAATCACTCTCTCTGCCTCTGGCAAAGACAGCAAACATCTTATTTCGGCTATAATGACTAAACTATGTAGGTTAAAGAAATGCAATTATACAAGTCACACAACTGTAATCGAGTCTTTTGTGTTTTTAAATTTATAACACTGAACGACCTTGTTCTCTAACAATATGATGAAAATTTACATGACAGAAACTAAAGGAAGCTTGGTCCCCAGCAAAGACTATGTATAGGTTTACCATGTGCAGCATGAAAAGCCGAACAGACTACAGATAATTAACAGATCAGAGTCACAACTAATAGAAATCCATAGCGTAATTTGTGTTAGGAGCAGACGGAACCTATCCTGTCGGGGTGTTGGTTCCATTTCGTTTTCTTGGACCTGCAACATAGGCATTAAACCACAACACTGTTAAACAAATAATTATATCAACTAATCTAATCTCCGAGTTTCTCAAAACAAATCTAGAAAAAACTTTTATAAACTAAAATCTCATAAAAATCTAGCATTTAAAAGGCATGCAAACTTTCCAGTTCCTAAATATTGAATGTGTCTTTGAATTTGCCTTTGATTTTTAATTGTTCTTATGACTACATTTTTACAACGAATTTAAGATTTGGTTCGTAGGCCTCCTACGTAATAATCAGTCAACATTAGCGGGTTTACTCACTGATATAACTTTTTATATCCAATTACTTAAATATAATTGGTAGGCAGAGCCAAACTGTCAAACACTATCCAAACGGTTACAAGTTCATGGCAAGGGGTAAACTAGGAGACTGCTCATGCCACCAGGCAACTCTTCATCCATATCATCAGGCTAACCTCGACAAAGCACTCAATTTGACCTCTGCCCTTTCTTTGTCTGATACTGCCAGCATCAAACTTATGGCTACGGAATTAGAGTAATTTTCAGAGTCTAAATTCATCGACTGTGCCAGGACTATTATATCTGAGTGTGAGAGGGATTTCATCTTGAACTGCAGAAGTCATAGTAAAAAAAGATGGGTTATAAAGTGTTACTGGGAGCTAATAATTTTATAGTGATTGAAAGACCAAGAGTATGCATCTACACTAGTTAATTTTTTATAACTATCTGAACAGCTTTGCTAATCTTTGGCATCAACTTCATTTCATATAGAACCATTAACAGATAACTTGCCAAGAGGGAAGTCCGAATGGTTTCCAGAGGACCATGTTTTTTTTAGATAAAATCTGCATTCATTGTACAACTAAGACTATGTCCAATACCTGGTCTCTGCTCCTCTCTTGTAAAGTAATTCTCTCCAACACGTGTTGCACCCCAGTTCTCATCAAATGAATTGACCTTTGACCTCAACAGCCAAGTTGTTACTAAAGTCTCGGTTTGGTTCCGTCCACACAATAGACACTGGCCTGAAGCAATAGTTAGTATTAATTCAGGCAAGTTAACATCTACGTTTATAAGCCAGTTTAAAAGAAGTGCCATTATAAAAGAGGTGCCATTAAATAATAATATAATAATAATATTTATTCTTTAATTAAGCGCCTGCAAACGCACTGCGCTGTACATGTACATGTTATGCGATAAACCTTAACTACTAACAGAACAGACAGCCTGCAATACACGGCGCAATTTGCAGCCTACAAAGCATGTCCGCCTATGGGACTCGATCTCTGTACCTCTCGCACTCTACGCCAGATGTTAAAGCAGTGCAACTTACAAAATGACGCTAGCTGTAACCTGGCTTCATTTATGGGGTGATGTTAGTTGTGTCCTGGTTTTTGGCATTGCCCAATCGCCTGTACCTCAAAGTTGGGAAAATCAGAAACAAGTATGATATTGCAATAGATTGGGTTAGATATGCTAAATAAGCACGTTAAAACTGCATGTTTTCTAACAGAAACAGTAACACAGTTACAATTTCTTAAAGATGTAGGTCTCTATGTGGCCAATTCAGAAATCGCAAGTTCAAGCTCACTGTGACTATGACCTTACCTAAGCTATGCCTAAGGGTCGTGAATGCTTATGAATATTGTAAATTGGAGTGCATTAAAACACCTATGAGGCCACCATCAATGAACTATACATAAAACTACATTAACATGAATAGTTATATGACTTGGTCATTAGCATAAAAATGAAATCCACACAACCTCAAATTAGGACACCTAGGGAACATTCTAAATAATTTCTTGTTGGGGCATCATACTGAATTGAAACAAGAAATACTTCGACAGAAAAACTGTGTACAGTATAAGGGCTAAAGTTTCATAGCTGACACAACAAAGTCGCGAGATACATTTAGAATAGAAATATGCAAAGAACTCATTTTGACCTATTTTATACATTTACCTTCTGGCAAATGAACCTTTCTAACTTTGTTAGGTTTTCTAAGACATGGTCGCATATATGGAATAACACATACATGTGACCGATTTTTCAGCTAGTTTATTTACAGAAAAAAAGCAATGTAACTTGCTACATAATAATATAGCAAGAAATTTTTGCAAGAAATTTTTTGTATGAGTCACTCCCAGCTCAGTCTCACGGCAACTCAGAACAACAATGATTCCTGCTATTCTACCCATCTCATATAAATGATAAAAAGCTAAATCTGATTCTTAGATGCTTAAATATTGCCAGGCCTCTGTGTACTCTGTACATCTGACTTAGAACTCCCATGTGAATCAAATGTCACAACTATCACATGAAATTAAACTCTTCAGCATGGTGCTCTAGGAAAGCATTGAGAAAGAAAGATTAACCACAACACATGATCTTTGTGCAGATGATGATAAAGACAACTTACCAACCCATCCAGTGACGGACATGCCGTTATTCCAGACAACAAACAGGGCTATGGCAGTGTTGGTATCACGGTCATTTGCCAGTCCATAAACCATTGAATAATTTGTGCCTGCTGATCCGTTGTGACGCTCAACAGCTGTTCGATATTCCCCTGTCACAAAAGATTCAAAGCAAAAGCTGAGAGCTCGTACCGCAAGAGTCATACTCTGCAGCTTTCCTTAAACAGCAACACTTAATCTAAATCTAATCTAATGAACACTAATCTAACATTAATCTAATGAACACCAATAGAACAGTTCACAAACAATGTTAGGCAAAGAAAAGTTGTAACTGTTCAACTATCTGCATGCAAGCAGTGGCGTAAACTTGTCCAAAAATATTGAGGGAATTTAGTTATTCATTCTAAACTTGTTGCATTGGGTGTACAGAAGGTTCCGATAGCCTATCACGATATGAATGGGAACCTATTTGCTAAGTACATTGAAGAAAACGCCACATTGGAGTTCTGGAACAAAATATGTACCTGTGAAAATTTGACTGGGCACAGTACTCAGCTCCTATAATTGTCATTATCAAATTTCTGATAGTATTTCAGTTCTTTGTCTCTGTTTTTCTGTTTTTGAAAGAAGTTCGTTTATATTGAAACATAATATTTTAATATTTCAAGAAATTATCTCGATTTTGGGGGAAATGCCCCTCCTCAATTTTGGGGCACGTGCCCCGGCTGCCCCCAGAGTCTACGCCTACGTTTGCAAGGACAAAATCATATTCAACAGACCTTGAGCAGTTATATATGTGTATTGATGCGTTTATATAACACGATTACTTCAGGTCTCTAAGAATGCTAATGTAATGCTTGTTCTATGCATTACACCATACCAGAGTTCAAGACATGTGCAGAATTATGCTCCCAGAATCAAAATCTCGTGCGAGGCCGCACCTCAGAGCAGTAAACACGTATTCTTACTATGCTATAGATCAACCTGCTATACTGCTGAACATATTGAAAATGTGAATCTTGTTAGTTAATACCGGGTTTTAAAGATCTCGAGTCAGTTAAAACATTTTAATTTTGCTTCATTTATCGGCAAGTTTACTAACCTCTTATTGTCGTATTCTGATGGAAGGTTATAAGCAACTCTGAACCAAGTTCATTGTACCAGAAACCATTCAGAGAACAGGGATGTCGAGGACTAGTTGTGGTTGTATCTAAATTAACAAAATGATGAAGAAAACAAAATCGTACATTAAACAGGGAATTGCAGCAGGACAGGACTGATTAGGGACGAATCGGAACAGAAAAGAAGAAAAACAGCAAATAGTTAACACTTTAACGACGAGCTGCATTGGTTTCCCAGTTACTTTAGGTACACTCTCGTCATTAAAGTGTTAAAGAAGAACAATGAGCATGAGTTATGAGTCAAGGACATATTTCAATATCGTCAAGAAGACAAACATTCTATTCTTCCATCTAGGTCTTTCTAGGATAAAAAAAAATTAATTGCAGCAATCAATGTCTCGAAATGAACTGATAAGAATGCACAGAAATGTCCAGTGGAAATCAAACTCCATATCCCATTGAATCAAACTTCTTAATGGAAATAACATAGGCCTATACTCTCTAATCTTCCGTCAAATCTGCAAATTCAGCCAACGGGCTACACAACAATAATACTAAAAATACGTAAATAGAAACACAAATTGACCTACAAATCTTAACAAACGCCCACTTACAGGTAGTCCCAAGTAAGTTCACAACAAGATGTGAAATTTTGCTGAACACTTACCTGTGTCAGAATTAGACCTTTTTCCTCGTTTCTGAAACAAACATGTTAAACACATAAAGATGTATTTCAAGAGAGTGACCCACAATTCCACACCTGCAGAAAGATAAATTACTTACACGCCTCCTTATTTACTGGTACTAAAGGCCCACTTCAGTGGCACAACTTTGAATTGTGGGCCAACTAAAACAATTAGAATGGACCCATAACAATAATTAGTAAGAAATATGTAATCCTTTTTTATTTAAACAAAACTGCCTTTAGCCTCAGCTCCTGAAGGCAACATTGAAATCAACAAAACGCAGATACAGGGGTGTATATACATGCATCTACTGGAGAAGTTACGAATGCAAACAGAAAAAGACTGGTCAGCACTGGGGTAAACTTGTCCAAAATATGGGGGGGGGGATTTGGCTATTCATTCTACACATGTTGCATTACATGTACAGTCCATCTCAATTATTGGGGGCTCGTGCCTCGGCTGCTCCCCACCCCCAGAGTCTACGCCTATATATATGCTGGTCAGTCCAGTATAGCCTCCATTTCGCTGAATGATAGAGGTAACTCACGACTGCTGCCACTGCCACTGTTAAACTCGCCTGCTTTTTGTAAGTCCCTCAAGTCTCATTTCTTTAGCTGTGGCTGAGCTGGGAGCGCCTCTGAGTAGGTACCAGGTATCTTGAAGAGGCGCTATATCAAATCCTTAGAATGAATGAATGCTACCCACGATCTTCCTTAGATTTCAAGCTTAAGCTATGAAAATTCTGTTAAACTCACTTCGATTGTTGAATAGTGCTGATTGTTCACCACGTTTTTCAGGTCATTTATTTCATCAAACTGACGCTTAAACGTAGTCTCGCCAATAGTTGTAGTCAACCATTTGTCAGAACAGTCATCCGCTCTCTGACGTAACAGCCATGAGGTCTGAAGCACTTCATCATTACCGCACATCAGACATTGTCCTACAACAAAACTCTCTCCGTTAATCGACAGTATGAAAAACTTCATTTCGATCTGAACAGAGTTCACTCCAAACCCTCATCTTCTTCAATCACTATTTATTTTCTCATGCACATCAAACTAACCTTTACCACACAGACTTTCCTTACAGATCTCAAACCATACTTCGATCAAACTTAATTACCAAATGCACTAAATACATTTCACAATATGGTCTTGAATATAATTTGATCTTCAATAGGAAACATGTGCAACATCTAGGCTTAATAAAAAAAACTTCGTCACTTTAACATTTTTAAGTTGCGTTTCTAACTTAATCAAAACTATAAAATCAATAATAACTTACCAATCCAAGCTTTAATGGAGACGCCATTCATCCACATAACATTCAGACTGAACACTGTGCCAGACTGATTGTGGACAGCAGCACCTAATCAATTAGCACAGACCAAAGACAGCATTTAATACAAAGTCGATTTTACCTTTAAAATATACTAAGATTATCAAAAATAATCTAGACATTAGAAACACCTATGTGAATTTAGGTCAGTTTAACCTATAGAAAACCAAATACACTACACAACAGCATGTAGGCCTATAGCATACGGTGATTACGAAACATAAGCTCAGCTAATGAAGTTGTGTATAAAGCGTTTTGAGGTTCCTAAAAGGTTCCATTAACTGTTCAGATGTACGTGCATACATTATATAATTTAATTTTTATGCACCTAAAGGCATAAAATAACCGGTCTTGCGTGTTTCTATTCTTGAATGAATAGTCACTAATAACAGCAGGAAGGACATCAACAGATATAAAGGCAATGAGAAAATTCTGTTCCACCAGTTTTCTCAACCTAACTATATACTACAATTTTCAATGACCTGTTATATCTGACTGTGCATTTGATTTACTATCAACGCCAAGTTCTTCTGCAGCAGCCGTGTACTGTCCAAACAGGATTCCATCTTCGTTGTGGTTCAGTTTCAGCTGTGACCCGTACTCATTATACCACACGCCATCCAGCATCTGGCACTGCTCACCTAAAAGGAAAGTCATATGCAAAGACTTCACAAGATAGTTTACATGACCAATATCACTTAATAACCTGTGTTGCACAGGCAAAATCACAACTGTAATCGTAATCAAAAAATTTTCTGTTTATCTTAGCCAAAGCTTTTACAACAGAAATACATCTTTCTTCCACATTTTATTCAAAGTAAATTTCTTCAAGAATATCTCACCTGCCGAGAAGATAATAAGATAAACGTGGACGAAGAAGATGAATATTAGATTCATTCCTGAAGATTTGAACACCTTCAAAAACAAGTAACTTCCTGTCAGTTTCAGTAACCTAACAACAGATCCAAAATCTGTATAATCTTTCCATAAATTCAGGATCATTATGCAGAGAATGGTATTGTTAGTTCAAAGGCATACAAAGAAATGGAGAGTCTTAGTTCAGTTACAGATCCCTTCATCCAATATCCCTGTGACCTATGCAACAACTTAATGCCCCTCATTGCCTATAATAGTTATCTGCTGTCTGGTGGAGCCCCTAATTGGACCCGGGGGACAGAATTAATTAAATCATCTGAACTGGTTATCCCAGCCGAAGCCAACGTAGCCGTCTCACTGTCTGCCCACCTGGTCCTTTAGATCTTGTCGATATGACCGTGGACGTGTAAATTAGCTGGCTTCCACAACTTCGTTTTTATGGGCGCTATAGAAATCTCGCGATTACGATTATGATAACTATATCGGTTGCAATATAAGCATCAATAGCTCTGCTCTTAGTCTGCATTATTCAACAGCAAACAGGACAAGCTTACTAAACCACTAAAAAAGTTATTTTAATTTATTAGTCTCTTGGCAGTACAAGTTTGCTGATTGTGGGACATTAGACAGTGGCACTTAATTAATGCATGATAATAATAATTATAATTAGCACAGGCTGAGTATGCATTGCGAAGTTATCAAATATCAAGTGCAGCAGAAGAAACAGCAGTAAAACTGTGGCGACCGTGGCTCTTATCCCCGAGGAGAGAGTAACTGATAGTCTACCCGCGCTTTCCGGCTTAGTCGGGCACTTCGCCGTACTCCCGCGCTCTGTGTCACCAGGATCGTTCTCGTTTGCCGAGACCTCCGCTAGAGGTCGCAAGGAGTCCAAGCATGTTTCTAGGTCTTCCCCCTCTACAAAAGGATTTAAGGCGGGAGATTGCCCGCCTGAACGATTCTGTGCCAGCTCCATTTTATCCATGCGTTTCCCTTTGTTTGTTAAGGCGCTCTATCAATTCTCTCATTAGAACACATAATTCATGAACATCTGCCATGTCGATGAGTTTTATTTTACGGTTACAAAAGAAACTTTAAATTCAGATGGACAGAACGAAACAGTATCTGCAGTGTTCGCTGCTTCTCAATCTCAATACATAGGAATTCACAGTAGCCTACTGAATTTCGCTTATCTGAACACCTATAGCTAATATCAACGCTGTCTATCTTAAAATCAAACCTCAAAAATAATTGCTAGCGCTACATCAAATTCGATACACGCAATAATTTCAAACCGCCGTGATTGTTTTAGTAACAAAGTACCAACTTTACCAGTCCGACAGGAAAGAAACCCTTGAACCACTTCAACGACGTTCTCAATCCGTGAACTAACGACTCACTGTATCTTCAATTCTTCATCCACTAATACAGATATTCAAAGTTTATATTTCGCTGAACAATACAATGTCTACTTCAACCAACTGAAAACTTTCGTCCCACCACTATCAAAATAATCTCAACAGACAGTTTCTGTCTGTCTTTCCTGTCAGTCGTACCCTTTATATAAGGAAGCTTTCGCATTCGCGCTGTTTTCCGACCAATCAGAACGCTTAACGGATTAGCGTGTTCCTACAATCAATCAGTCATCACGCTCCTACGTAATTCAGCGCTCTAAATTTTCCTCTGGCCTGCCAAAGTTCATGCGTCCAGACTAACGGAGCTTTCCACGCCTACACAGTGGAAAACAACAGGAAGGCGACAGGTTTTAAAACACATACAACGCTAGTGGCATAGTTCGTCACAAAACTTATTTACTCTCTAAAGTATCACAATTAAACATCACTGCTTTACAGTACAATTGTGACCCAGTAGTGACTCTATGCCAGCATTTAGTAACTTGCGTTCAATGAGAATCTGCCACGCTCCGATACATAGATCTCAGACTATCTGGCATCTAGGCCCTCATGCACAGCTCAACTGTTTGTCCACTTGTCACCTGTGCTCAGACTCGCTGTACATGGTGGTATTGACACTGGCACTTCTCGGCTAACAAACCTAAAAGAAATCAGATTGGTGAATTGTGATCATCATGTCGGGTCTTAAGTCAAAATATTCAGAAGACTAATTAAAGTTCATATTACAAAACCAATGCCCGTTTCTTAGCTCGTAGCTTCATACCTTCTTGTTTTGCACAGCTCTGGACTCCACTGCATATCTCTCTTCTCTTGTGTCTTTGCAGAATGTCTTCTTCATCAAGAAACCTATCTTCAATTACAACTAATGGCTGAACTGCACTTGGACAGATTCAATTATCTAACCACAGCAAAACTAATTGAAAGTCGGCACACTTCTACTCAGGCATACCAAGGACATTATTAAGCTATTATACAAAGAAATTAGCAATCAGAAAAGTCACAGTCATCATGATGGGCGTCCGCAGGAATTTTTCTAGGGGGGCAACATTTTTCTAGGGGACAAAAGTTTTCTAGGGGGGCAAAAATTTTCTAGGAGGGCAAAACTTTTCTAGGGGAATGACGTTTTGCATGAAATATTCATGAAAGCAGAAAACGAGACAATTTTCAAAATCCAGAGGGCAAATGCCCTTGCCCCCCCCCCTCCTATGGACGCCCATGACAGTCATTTTGAAAAGTAAATACTCTGACTATGTATGACCCTCCAGTTGAACAGAGTAGTGTAGTATACAGAAGTAGCCATGGGACAATGGCCTACATGCAAGAGGCACTTTGACAGTAACTGAAGCAAAGCATTAGATTCCCATTTCTTGGTCGCTCGCCAAGCAAAGGTCCGCGCGAGCGGTGAATCGCTCGCCTAGCCGAATCCGTCGCTCGATGAGTTTGAGTTAGGGTTATGACATATTGAAATCACTAAATCACTGGGTTCAACTTCTGTCTGGGAATAGAGAAATAGCCTACTGTTGCTGTAGTCATTAATAATAGCCAAGTATCACGCTAAACTTAGTACAACTAGGATGTGGGACGAATAACGGAACTGAATTGAGAAAGGCCTACTAGATGAGTAATATAGGCCTATGCAGCTGTACGAATACAACATTGTGTGTTGTATTCGTACAGCTGCATAGGCCTATATACGTTGTACACAAAAGCTCCCAAGGTCGACCGCACATCCACAAACCAGCTTCCGTTTCATCAAAGGACTTGTTAATAATTAGTAAACGGTAAACCCAAGAGTTGGGAAACAAAAGGAGGCATAATTTATCTTTTATCACTTTTATGTATAGCCACCCAGTGTTTAAACACAAAATGCTCCCCACGGCTCTTTCATTGACATAAGCGTAGGCCTAGATTAGCAATCCCAGATGTAACAAGTCACTCAAGAACAGAAGCATTGTTGGCCCTGAAGCTTGAACTGTTATGGGGGCCATGTGCAGTGTGAACTACAGTCTATAGTCTGAGTCGCTTTTGGGGGCTGGTGCCGGAGGCTCTGAAGCTTCAGTTTCATTAGTGTCATGGTAGATCAGCCTCTGCTCAAGAATATTTTATTCTTACGGCTGAGTTGTCATCTTTAGGTTAAATTAGTACTACAAATAGCAATGACAACATGCAATAAAATGCAAGGCTAGTAAAAATAAAAATAAAACAATTAGCATATATAATAGGTTATCATAATATAATAATATGTAAGTCTGATATATATATATATATAAAATAGACAAAAAGTATATATATATATATATATATAAACATAGGCGTAGACTCTTGGGGACAGCCGGGGCACGTGCCCCCAAATAATTGAGATGGACTGTATTTCTAATGCAACAAGTATAGAAAGAGTATAACCAAATGGCCCCCCTCCCAATATTTTGGGCAAGTTTACGCCAGTGTACATGAACTTTCTTTCTTTGGTTCTCTGCCCTCAGGCAGGTTCATAATTATGTCCATTCCTCTCGATGTTGAGCTTCCGCTTTCATCTGTCTCTAGCCGTCCCTCTTTATTATCCAGTCTAGGCACATCGCTCTTGGCCTTTCTCGTGTCTTTTCCCCTCCATCCTACCCTCGATGAAATTTCTCGGCAGAGTATCCCCTCTCATTATATGGCCAATCCATCTTCTTTGGCGCTCTCTGATTGTCCTCATCATGGACCTCTCTTCTCCCACCATTTGCAGTACTTCTTCATTTGCCTTGTGCTCTGTCCAGCTGATTCTCTCCATTCTACGCCATATCGACATTTCGAAGGCTTCTATCCTTCTGATGTCCTCCCCTTTATAGTCCACGTTTCAGATCCGTACAGGACCACACTCCATACCAGCGTCTTAACCATTCGCTTCTTTAGGTTCCTATTTAATTTTCCTCTCAAGAGCTCCTTTCTTTTATAGAATGCGTCTTTTCCCATGGCTATTCTTCTTTTTATCTCCGCGTGGCACTTCGCATCCCTTGTGACCATACTTCCTAGGTAACAGAATCTCTCAACTTGTCCGATGTCCACTCATTTACGGTTATTCAAACTTCTTTTTCTTCTCTTTTGCTTATCCTCGTGACCTTTGTCTTCTTGGTATTTATTATCATTTCGTATTCCGTTGAGATCATATTCAGGCGATCCATCATTCTCTGCAGTCCTTCTTGGCTGCTTGGTAACATTGCCTGGTCAGCTTTCACCAACCTACATGTACCTCCCACCCTTATTCCCTCTTTCACTTCTTCCATCGCCTCCCGTATACAAGCTCTTCGATGTGAGGATATGAATTATAGGCCTAATATTGATAATATTTGTGTTAGTAATAAGTAATTACGAAGTGAAAGGTATCGCGCCCATTGTATGACGTCACAATGTAGTTTCAGGACGCCATTTTCAATTATTCATTCAGTTGATAGCTTCGATTGCTTCGTTTATTCGAAAATAGCTAAATAACTGATAAAAATCGAATATAGAAGAGTTAGTCAGACAGACATCAGTGGAGGAATGCTGATAACCGATCGACTTCACGAAATCATCCCTTTAGATTCTGAATTTAATCTGTCGTATTTACTGGTCCGCAGCTGCATTAGAAAAGTTAATTAATGTATCCTTGTGAATTGCACTACAATAGCGACAGGAATGAGGTAAGAAGTTTCATAGATGTTAAGGATATTGGGAAGGGTGTTTTGACTATCTTCCGTTTCACAGAAGAATAAACCACTCGAAAGGATATAAAGTAGGAGAAATTTTTTGTTAACTATTTTTTACATCGCGCGTTAATGGTCTTATCCTAGCTACTTTTACCTGTTGTTTCAAAGAACTTTGTTGATATACCCATTCTCTTTCACATAGCCTATATATTGAAAATTCGGTAACACAATTTCTAAAGTACTAACTAAAAGCTAAGCGGAGGGCATCAGATTATTTACGAGCGCATCGTGTTCAACTGTTTTCCAGCGATTCAAAGTCGAGATCCAGTCCAGCTGACTGAAGACCAGAGGGAGAAGGAAGTGTGGCGGTCACCAGGGCTGAGCTCTTATCAGGATGACCAACCTCGGTTGGCCTATCAGTAGGTTCAATCGTAATTCCGCAAATCAAATAAAAGAACATGGCCAAACCGCCACAGAAACATAGGCGCTGCATGCTAAGGTAGCTTTCGTCCAGGACAAGCAAGATCGGAAGGCGGAGGACTGGGTACTAATTCTTGAAGAGATTAGACTTGAAGTTTAGAATGGAACCCTGAGAGGTGACAGAGGAGCGGAAGGTAGATGGTGGTGAGTGAGCGGCGATGCTGGTGGATGATATGGAGATCTGCTTACCTATCGCAGCCTGTTTTCTTGTTTCTTTGAACGATTGCATTTCGACCTGCATGGCTTCTCGGCCGACCATGACCCTTGACTATAATTTCACTGGATTAGACCATCGACCATTTTAGCATTATGACTGCGCTACTTAATTAAATTCTAAACTAAACTATTCAAATCTAATCTAGTCCAATAGAGTCCAAAGCAGTGGCTTCCATTGCGAGGTAATTACATTACCGAAGATATCAATCGTTGGTCCCTTCGACTTTCAAATGAATCGCAGACCAGCAGATTGGTTAATTTCCGATTAGGTTTCTTTCCTCGAAAAATCCGTGAAGGATCTGGCTTGGCGGAGTCTCGGAGACATTGGCGTAGCATATTATGCCACGCCAATGTCATCTTCTCTTTGTCCGTTATACGCTTCCCCCTTCCGTTACATCACCACATCCCGAAATGCGCCCTTTGGTGAAAAATATTAATCACTTTCCCAAGACACTGGCCGAGCAAGAAACCTGGGCTGTGGAAACCTGAGGTCTGTTCTGCGCTCTGCCCACCGCGATGTCCGCGCTACCTTTAGCTGCTCCATCTAGTCTGCCTATGCGCTCTTGGGCCCGCTAATACCCCACGTACCCTTCATGCTCCTGCGTCACTGACTGAGACCTGCCCGCAACTTATTGCTACTGCATAAGCGTAGGTTTCCTAAAAATCAGCTGAGTCATCACAACGTAAAAGCCTACTGAGTCATTTACATATCTCAATTTCTACTGTTAGAAGCGGTCGTTTTAGTAATTGGGACGATCTCTTGAGAGACCTTAATAGGCCTGATCTTTAGATGCTGTTCATAATAGGCCTACGGGTGTAGACAGAGCTACAAGGACTTCACTTCAATTACACGTTTCCATGGGTTCTAGGAAAGTCTGTATTATGTAGTTTGTAATGTTTCAACAAATTTCTGAATGTCTCGATCAATATACCCCGCAAACAATGTGACTGTGCCTGACATAAGGAATACATTCTCTATGGCAACATCTTTTCCCTCGCTCAACAATGATCCTCGTCTACTTATAAAATAGAACATTACTTTCTCTGACTCAGGAGGGGGGATAGAGTAATGGTAACCCTCATGGCCAGGAGAGCAGCAGGAGAGCATTAAATTCGCGGTTCGCTTCCCGCAACCCCCTCGAGCGGGCGCCTTGTATGGCTGCCATAACGTGTGTTTAGTTAAGATATTGATAATTGTACTGTTATGTCTCGATGTAATCTTACTGCGTTTGTCAGTTTGAATTAATAAAGAAAAAGATTATTATTAATATTATTATTATTATAATCTCAGAGACTCTGATATTCGGAATATCAGATCAATATAATAGTAGGATCACATGATCAACGTGCTAAATAAAGGGGTTTTACGTGATTCAGCAGCCATGAATTTTGTGTTAGAACCAGTGATAACACATCTCGAAATGTAGCAGTCGAATGCATTCACCCAGGCAGCGATGGAACGAATGCAGCTCATTCAGACGTATGGTTATCTGCCCACCTCTGGCCAATTCACTTTCGATCCATTTCGTCTATCATTTTCTTCCACTTGGCCCATTCACCTCTTCTCTTCCTTTTCCATCTACCCATGAACAATGATAAGATTATCGATCGCTGTTTTCACTGCATGATAACAATCTGATGACATAATATAATAAAAAAAAGTCTTGCGATTATTGCTCCGATGACGTCATCTTTGTACCGATTGTTTGAAGCCTTGGAAACATGTCACTCGAATTTCATTTGGAAAATCGACTTCGAAGAGGTGAGACGAAAAGAGGCATTTCCAGCGAAAACTCGTCGAAAATCGTCAATAACAATAAATAGAAGAAGTAGAACTTCGATAAAAGAATAAGTGTACTTAGATGCGGCAGTAATGTATGGTTCAAGCACAGATAGAGACAGCTGTTGAATAAACAGAGGGACACTGAAATGGCACTAAAAATGGCAGACAAGTAGGCAGACGAACAAGCTAACAGATTTAATGTAGATTTTTTATTTACATTTTAGAATCAATATATTAATGTGAAGCGAGTGTATTTTAACAAAGGAACTTAGGGATAGGCCCTAACGCTCATCCGTTTTCTCGCAACTTGGCCGGAAAGAAAAATACTGATATTTTACATGAAATCTATTTTGGACAATTATAATCATGCTGCTCTTGTGAAAGAGGCAGTCGATTGTCAACAGTTTGCCTCAGTCCGTCTCGTGTAAGAGGTGTTAAATGTTGTTATCTTCTCTAAGACCAACATCTGCTGAAAATTGTTCCTGGTACGCGTCATGTCTTTGACCAGAGATCATTCACAGTTGCTGGTCCTTCCATCTGAAACGTACTACCTCACAACTCTCCTACAAAGACTGTGTTTCGCTGTTAGCTGTGAACTTAATCTTCCAGTCTGTTTACGCTAAATGTCTGTAGAAATAGGCTATGTTGAAGGCGTATCTGTTTATTTTATCTTATTAACAACTGCTTAAAAGCGTATTTACGTTGCATTTAGTTACATTATCTTGTAGGCCTACTATACAAATCGACTTATAAGGATAATAATAATAAATTAATTTACGGCCGGTACCTATCTCCAGGAAGCCAGTGAACTTCAAGAAGGCTGCAAATACTTAAGTAAATGTTGCATATGATTTGATATTGTACTGAAACACAAGTCTCACTTGGTTTCGGGCATAAAACTGCTGTCTTACAAACTGTTAGTATTGTATTGTATTGTATCTAAACATTTATAAAGCGCCTGTCAGTGTTCGCTAATCAGAGGCGCTCCCAGTGCGAAAGACCTAGTGAATAGAAAGTGGTTTTAAGACAGCGGAACGAGGCACTTGGGCCACCAGCTAATAAAGAGGCACGTGTCACTGGAGGGAGTTGATTCCATAGAGCAGGACCAATGCAAGAAAAGGCTCGAGTTTTGGCCATAGTGGTCTTGGCTCGTGGTACAAGAAGATCATGGCGATTAAGCGATCGCAATGGATGGTGGAGGTCGTGGTGATGGTTGCAAAACAAGACATTATGTAATGATGAAAGTAATCTATTTGCAGTCTTCTTAAAGTAATTTTCTAGCTATTAAAGAGATCTATGTATGTATCAGAGCAGACTTTTTAAAATAAAATATACAAAGCAAACAAAAACAAGTTGCTTTTTAATTACGTGAATTGCGTAAACAAATTCTCAACGTATATCTGAAAGAGAATAGTTTTCTCAACACATGTTTTAAATAACGTGCAGTAGTAGCTACAATACGACAGCAAATACACGAGATGTCGACACTATTTAATTTAAATTGTCTCCATCGTTAAAATTCTTTACTGAAACGGAAGATGGTTAGAACACTGGCAGGCGTATCAGAATTAACAGCACAAGAACCAACCACCTCATTCCTCTCGCTATTGTAGTGCAAACTATAGAACACATAGAAGTCATCCTTATTCGGATGCGGACCAGTAAAATCCAAGAGATTCAACTCAGAATCTAACAGCTCGATTCCATTGTCCGGATCATTAATCAGAATTCTACCAGAAGCATCAGCAGAACTCACACCACTCCTTCCACTAAGTGAAGATTTATATTGCCTTTCAATGATCCCAATGTATCGATCTCCGTTAATATCGTTTGAAACTGCTCGGTAATAGAAGCCAACACAAGGTTTCCATTTGATTTTTGAATTACGCTTCTAATATACCTGAACTCATAGATATCTGGAGACAACATTACTTCGTGACTCAAGGAACCATTCGGATTATATATGCTTACTGCGCGAGAATCCAGTTCTTCCGGTGTCGAAGTGATTATTAGGCTGCCTTTAACAGATACGGATATAGAAAAACTTGAAAATTTTAGACCACTAATCCATGTTGGAATGTTAAACTGATGTTCTTCAACTCTCGTAATGCGTAAGATTGAACAGCAATGAAATTCCGTATGTTCATCTAGTAAATACACACAGTTTGACACGTTGCAAGCTGCTATGTTCCCCGGACATTTTCCTGGTAACGCGATGACATCTTTTGCCTCTGCAATATTGTTGCGGTCGTAAACTTTAATATCGAAAGACATAGGCTCAAAGCTGTCTTGATGACGTTGTCCCCCTAATAAAACTATGTCATCTTTCAGTGTAGTAACTTCCAGAACGAAACACTTGATCAGTGAGTCATGCAAAATTTCCAAACGAATCGACTCCTGAGCTAAAAACATTAACTCCGTTACACGAATTGCGTAAAGGAAATGACATGTGTGAAGCAAATAGGCCTATTCTGCTCAAGCGACGTACTTTTTTCAAATACACAAGCACTTAGAAAATTAACTGTATTATATACTTTAATTTTTTACACTTATTTTCTACGCGAAACGAAATATAAAATGGAGACATAGTGAAGAAATGAATAACTGGGTTTGTGAATAGGTCACAACAAAATCAGACTTGGCAACAGTTGATGAAGTCTAATCTTACCCAATTACTTTCATAGGCCTAACGCATGCATTTACCATAATGCCCAATGCAACAGTCGATGGTCGCTCCAAGTGAAATCGCAATTAGGGGCCATCCACATATTACGTACGCACTTAGGGGGGAGGGGGTCGGATTTTGGCGATTTTGCGTACGGGTGCGGACGGGGGGGGAGGGGGGACAAAATGTGTACGTACGCAAAATAAATTTCTATAACTCTATGTCCACATTATAACTCTGTATTGTCCTATAGTCGTCCAATGGCATTTTATTACATTATATAAAAGCCATGTGCAGTTATTCTGTGCTGTGAACGAGACACCTATAATGTGTCTATATTGGCCCTCACTCATCCTTCAATCTGGCCTAAAGTGCAGAGAGACACTTTCTGCAGCTGGTCTTCTCGGGGGGGGGGGGGGGTGCGTCAAGCGTACGTACGCAGGGGGTGGGGAAGAAAGTACGCTTGCGGACAGTGGGTCCAATTTTCTCGAATTTTTGCGTACGTAATATATGGACGGCCCCTTATATATAAGAGATCCATCGATGTTATAGAGGATCTAGGTTTAACGCAAAGCTAAATTAGATCACCCTGAAAATATAGCAATAAATTAATAATAGTGCCTACTGCTTTAGTCGCGAACAAAAAAGCTAAATACCGACTGGTTTATTAGCCTCGTTCTTACTGTCCTCAAAACATCTTTGTTCGATCGTGATTGGGCTGGGAGTGCTCTTGAGTAGGCAACTTGAAGGGGCGCTATATAAAACTGCTTTAATAATAATAATAATAATAATAATAATAATAATAATAATAATAATAATAATAATAATAATTATGATTGTTTTACGATAACAACGTTAAAGAAGTAAAAAAAAAAAATAATAATAATAATAATAATAATAATAATAATAATAATAGATACGAGCACTATTACAATATTGCACTGATGAAAACTTACCGTAAACAATTAATCGAAATTGATGATGATGATGATGATGATGATGATGATGATGATGATGATGATGATGATGATGATGATGATGATTATGATGATGATGATGATGATGATGATGATGATGATGATGATAATGATGATGATGATGATGATGATGACGACGACAAAGGCGGTGGTGGTGGTAAAACAAGATATAATAAAATCTTTTTTACGCTAAAGTAGGTTTCTAGCTATTAAACAGATCCATGTCTTTTAAGTATCTCGCAAATGGTGATAAGTTCAATAAGAATAACGAGTTCATCTGTAAGCGTTAGTAGGCCTACTGAGATTACTGAGAAAGTTGCGCTAGCGGATTATCGCGTGTACGCAGTTCCTAATCTTCCAGAGTTGTTAGTTGACGCCTTGTTCAGATTTTGATTACAGGTGAGTTGAAATTATTGACAACCTGCTTATAGCGCACGGGCATTTTGTCTATGAACTTGGACATAAGAAGATCGATAGAGCAAAAGTATCGGCGCTAGAGAAACATTTGTATCGTATCTGGAGATTTGTATAGCGCCGCATACAGCTGATGCCATTCAGCAGCGCTTCCAGTGCGAAGGCCATTACAGAAGAAGTAAGTAAGTAAGTATACTCTTTATTAAGAAGCGCTAGCAAACGCACAGCGCTGTACAAGAAAGATAATACAGCATGTTATTTCGTATTACATATTACAATCAAACAATGTAACCAATTAATTTGTGACGATAAAAGAAAAAGGTTTAAGCACGGAAAGGAATGTAGGAAGAGATCTCGAAAGTAAGGTTACCCGTAGAGAGGAAGGAAGGGCATTCCACAGGGAGGGCCCTATGTTGGCAAAAGATCTAGTTTGAGCTAGAATGGTCCTGACACGTGAAACAACCGGTCGCGAGAGCGGAGAGATCAGCGAGAAGCTGCAGAATTTAGAAGGGGGGAGATGAGGTCCCTGAGATATTTGGGAGTAGTACCTAGTTTAAACTTAAGAACAAGAACAAGAACTTTAAATTGAATGCGGGCTAGGAGAGGGAGCCAGTGAAGTTGATTGACCATAAACGGAGATATGGGAAACTTTAGGAAGACGAGCAACAAGTCTGGCAGCTGTATTGAGAACTGCCTGCATGGAGAGGAGACAGGCGGATCCTAGGAAGACCAATAAGAATTGAATTGCAATAGTCAATTCTAGACCAGACAAATGCGTGAACTATATCGGTCAAGGTGGCTGCATGGGCAAACAGATTTGCAAATAGTCCTAATGCGCCGAAATTGAAAGTAGGAAGAGCGTGTGAGGTCTTAACATGATCAGAAAAGGTGAGAGTATTGTCCACCTAAGTCACGCACACTGATAGAAAAGGTAAACTGGGGGAAGTTTTTAGCAAGAAGCGGAAAGTCAAGTTTCTGGAGTTGCAGAGGAGAACCAAACCAGATTAGTTGAGTTTTGAAGGAATTAAGAGCAAGGCGATTTGAAGTCATCCATGCATGTAAATTATTAAAGAGTACCTGAATACCTGAAACATTGTCTAAGAAGGGCCGTTGCAAATAAGTTGAACACAGAAAATCCCGAAACTTGAACTTAGGCGACCTAACACAAGCGATCATTGCGCTCTTCATCATAGGAGCCATCCATATATTACGTACGCAAAAAATCATATTTCATACCCTCTCTCCCCTGTTGCACCTCATACATTTTGTGGACCCCCTCCCCCCATGTGTACGTACAACTAAGCTTCTCTAACCCTTATTTTGCAAAAGTTAATTAGCTAAAGTCATATATAAGACATTTATTTTACCGTAGGCTACTAATATTTTTGTTAAACATCAGATTTGCTAGCTAAAATTTGTGAACTGTAATGAAGAAATAAAATACTAACAACACTAACACTTACATTTTAAAAAGTTTTAATACTACATAAACTTGATAAAGTGGAGGCATAATGAAGAAATTAACAACTGGTTTTGTGAATAGCCTCTAAGCAATGCAAGAGATCAGATTTAGACGACATAACGCAGGGCTGCGAAGTTGTAATGCAAGCAGGTGTCGCGGTGATGATGATGACATGATGATCATGATGATCATGATAGCATCGTCAGCTTCCAGAGAGGTGCACAGTATCAGTCTACACGGACTGAGCGTAACCGACATGAGAATAGCCATGCAGCCCCAGTCAGAAAGAACCTGTAGAATAACATAATAAGGGAGACAGCGAAACGGACAGATCAGAGGAAGCCTGGAGTCGAGGCGCATCAGAGTAGTTTGAAAAAGTCTCCAGCATTATTTCCAGCATATCTAGACCTGAAAGACGTTATATATGAACATTCGTTTTTGAATTAGATAGAATTGTAGTTCTTGTAGCAATTAAGTATTTTGTCTTTGGAGCCAATCGAACATTTTCTTACGAATTCTAAAGCCTATGAATGTTCAAGACCTGCATTCAGTAGAAAATGGCAATACTGTTGAAGAAACTCTCATCTCGTAAAGTGGTCGGATGGTTAATTGCCTTCAGAAACAGGCAGAGTATACAGCTCTGATAGAAAGATAATACTATAATTTAAAAGGAATGAGTAAGGCTGCAAAGGCAGTATGCCAGCGTATTTGACGGACACGTTGCATCGGGTGGTGCATCAGTTTCGATCAGGGAGGCAATGTTTCATTTTTTATACTCCTTTTAGAGAATGCAACCTTAGAGAAAACACTTACCTTGTACTATCAGCGAGAAGATCAGGAGGCGAGCCAGTAGCCTGGTCACCCGCCATAGCATACCGCAGTTAAGAGAAGCAATTGTCAATAACACTTCAGAGTAAGAATTATGACTGACACACATTGACCGTCAAATTAAGGTCGGACGCACAAAATAGAGCAAACACCTATATTTCATGTAGGACCCTACTAACCAATGCCTTCTAAAGCTCTGTGAACTTCATTTCGAAAGAAGTTGGTAGTAAGGATGCTGCTCCAATGCGAACAGACAGTTCTAAGTCTGCTTATCACAAGATCAGCCTTTTCTTTCCACACGCATTTGGCCAGCTTTATACCCTTCACTTCCATAGCTACGGCTTTAACGAGGATACACTCAAGCATCTCGATCGGGAGATCGTTTAGCTAGAGGCAACGTTAAAACAAATCACATCTGTTTACACTTCTTCAGAGTTCGTCAGTGAAAAGATCGTTTAGCCGAAGAATTCAAACAGAAGTCAGGAGGATCAAATAAAAATAAAAGGAGATGGACGCAATGTCATACCCTGTGTTTTCGATTTATGTTGTTTGGCATAAAAAGAACAGCACAGCATTTCCTCTTTTTTCTTCAGATCTTTTAATTCTTATTAATATTTTTCCAATATTTCCTTTCAAACTAATTTTTACAGAATTCCTCTTAAATCTATCTTTGGATGATATAAGACGCAATACTTAGCGAGAAAGCAGATTTTGCTCAGCATGCTGTAAAAGCGATTGCAGAATTACACAGCAGTAATAAATGACGGTTAAGGAAAATAAGGAGGAGTGGCTAAAGTAGCACAACCGATAAGATGTCAATAGAATGAAGCTCAACTTCGGCTGAAAACCATGAATGGATGTGACGCATTTAGACGCATACAGAATCTGGTGTCTACGCATCAAATTTGAGTACGTTAAGTGTTGATAATTTTATTTCATTACAGGTAAAGCAAATAAATGTCGGTCAACAAATCACCTAAACAATTCACAAAAATATACAAACACTTTCAATTCCATGTAGCACATTTTAGCTTACCGTTGTGTCGCTGAATGAGGCGAGTTTTCCGCGTTTAGCGCTGTCTACTTGCTGGAATGCTGCTATAAAAGAAAAGGGTGCAATTATACCCCAATACAATTATTGTCTTTGATAATTGTTTATTATAATTTAGTATTAAGAGGCTTCAGTATTGAGTTTGTAGTCGCGTCTGTTAGCGCGGAAGTTTAGTGATTCTGAAAAAAATAAGTATCGGCTTTAGCTAAGGTTTGGTTCTGACTAGCATACCGAGTGTTCATTATGGGAAACTGATTGAAGCTTTGAAATAACAATGAACTACATGTATAGAGCATATTGTTAAAGACTTCTTTGCATTAACTTGCCATCTGAGTCTTCAGTCGTTTGCTCGTCATTACTGGATTCAGCCGAAGTTCGTTTCTTTGACATGACGTAGCCTAATGGATGCACTAGAATCTGCAGAAGAACAAACGTCGCCTCTTGCCACAATTAAAGTCAATATCGCTAGAAACACCAAACGATGTCCGAAAACAACGAATTAGAATAACAAACTTGAGTTCGATTTCAAAATTCAACGGCCTAGGTAAAAAGTCTTACACTAATTACGGCAAAGATATTGCTTAAATTATATTCAAACTGTAGCCTAAGTATCATCGTTGCGAGCCCGTCGCTGAAACCGTTAATGACGCGTTGAACCTGGATCATTATTATGACGTCACACAATGGATGTCTAACACTTCCTTTTTAGTAATTTTATTATTGATACTAGGTCCTAACCCGTGAAAAATCACGGTATATAAAAAACAATTATTATTGCAGTGATAACAATAACGTCATATTATAGGCCTATAGCCGTCGTCAAGACAACCGTCAAGACAACCGTCGCCAAGGCGGCAGTATAGTGACGTCACAATAGTGTTTGTTTACGGGACAGACAGACAGACGTACAACGGTTATTATGTAAGTTGATAGGGCTATTATAGACCTAGCAGTTTTTAAATCACATTACATATATTAATGTTTTAATAAAATAATGTAGTTATTAAATATTTCTATAACTGTTATTATTATTCATCACTTTCATTGTGCATAATGATTGCTGTAATTGCTAATTAAGACTAATACGCCGCGTATTGGCTGCCACGTGTTCCAGGTCTAAGCTTAGTTCATAAATCGTAGTTTTCTGTTCCTGATTATAAATCGTTTGATTGGGAGGGGGGATAGAGTAGTGGTAACACTCATGGCCAGGAGAGCATAAGGTACGCGGATCGACTCCCGTAACCCCCCTCTAGGGCGGCGCCTCGCATGGCTGCCAAACCGTGTGTTTAATTAAGATCTTGATTGTACTTTCATGTTTCAATGTCATCTTACTGCGTCTGTCGGTTTGAAATAATAAAGAGTATAATTATTATTATTATTATTATTATTATTATTATTATTATTATTATTATTATTATTATTATTATTATTATTATTATTATTATTATTATTATTATTATTATGATTATGATTATTATAACACTCCCAACACGATTTTAAATGCTAAAAACACTTAATTATATAGGTAAGTCCATGATCATTATTTGTTCGAAAGTTGTCATGTACTGTTCCGTGTTCATTCAATGCAAAAACGTCACTTTGCTCTCGATACAAAAATTCCCCTCCAACACAATTCCTGCGGTCGCCCATGGTCTTTGCTTGATTTGTACTTTTAGTCTCGGCTACTCGAGTGTCATCTATTCCCACACGACGATAAAGCCTTCTCAGTCTCCTGGTTGACCTCTTGGCGTTCAACATTCCCGTCACAAACGGGCATCCTGCACTTGACCGTGTGAGACTGTAACTGATGTGTATACGATAATGTTAGCTTAATTAACAACGTACTTGCGACGAAACTACTGGCTTGCCTGAAGCGTAAAATGGCCAATACTAAAACTGTGAAACGTAGCCTACATCCACATTCTACATGTGGCATCCGTGGCCTCCCACTTCTTTGGTTCCGGTCTTACCTCGCTGATCGTACACAAATGGTTATCTGCAGGAACTCCAGGAACTCGATCGATCGACGATATATGGGACACAGAAGGCTTTCCAAACTAGCTGAATATGATACATATGGCGGGTTGAAAAAGAAAATGAATGGATTGATAGGGAGAGAAAAGAATTTGTTTATTGGAATGCTTGATTATAAGTCACATTGTGAGTCAGACAGACAGACGGATTGATACACATACAGCGGTTAGTAAGTCTGTCTCTGCCTGCCTGCCTTCCTCGCTCCCTCCCTCCCGCCCTGGATCGAAAAATAGAGTATTTGTCTTGTATTGCACGTGACCAATCAATGTTTAGGCTAATCAGTCTTCGCCTTGTCTTTGTTCCTTCTTCCCCTCCCCTCGCTCCCCTCCCGTCAGATCGCGTGCCATAATGAGGGAGTGCTGCCTGGATGGAGGGAGCGAGGCAGGGAGGGAGGGAGCGGCGGAGCTCGAACGGGAGGGATAGAGGGAGGCAGAGACACACTTACTAACCGCTCTTTGTCTGTCTATCAATCTGTCTTTCTGTCTGTCTATCTGACCGACGCCGGCCTTAGGAAGGTCGGCCACCGGCCTTTCAGGCATTGTTAGCGGTATCAGTTACATTCCATACATTCCACTGCAGCCAAGAAGGGACGACCGCTACATTCCAAAGCGTTTATCGTGTGATGGACAGACGGACACTCAGATCTGGAAAACTACATAAGAGATAATTATTCTAGACCAAAGTAACAAATACGATACCTTCTGGGTGAACATTAGACTAACCCTTAAAACTCCGGGTTTAAAATTTAAGCTAATTTTAAAGGTGGTCAATGGGACATTTCAGTGGCATTATCTAAACAGCATGCAGTTTAACTTCCACAAATAAAGCAATAAAACAAAATTAATAGCAATAAATTTAAATTGTATAGCATTTTAAATTAACATATCCAATAAATCTAAAATCAAAATTAACAATGAATATGATTTTATTGTATTGGAAATAGATAGTTCAGTGAATGTCAAAAATAGTGGTAAAGTTAACCTTTGTTATTTAGTTCATTGATTGTGTCGATTCTATGTAGCCTATCATGGCACGACAAGATACCATGCAAAACTATAGGACTGGACTGCAAAACCTGGAGAACATCATCAGAAGAGAAGATTGAAGTGGATGGGGCATGTTTTTCGTATGGATAAAGATAGAAGAGTCAAATAGCCTGGAATTCTGGAAGGAATACGAGGAGAGGAGAACCACGGAAGAACTGGCCGCAAACCATCAGAGATGACTTGAGAAGCCTGGAGATGTGATGGGACGAGGCCGAATAGCTGCTGGCGTAGGATAGAGACGAGTGGAGAAGATGCGTTGCCCGTTATGCAGAACTGCACGAAATGGAATAAGTCATTGATACAGTTTTAAATATGATAATTGCCTCCATTCCCACTTTAGACTCAGGAGTTCAGTGAAACAAGCATCTAGTCGCGGCGCTATAACGTGTTGGCTGCAATCCAGTCTAGGTAGGCGCTTGTCCGAGTGTAGACGGATGGGTAAGTCTGAAGACAATCTCCCGTACCAGAGGACACTATCCAGGAAGTGATACCAGCGACTCGACTTCCACCGTCGGGGCAGTTCAGTGGGCCACCACTGTCACCCTACAGCAAGTCATGGATTGATTATTAAACAGTTACTAAACACATATAATTTATGTTGCAGTTTCTTCCAGTTTCTATGCTAAAATACAACAGTAGGGCCTACTATAAAATGCTCTCAACGCTAATAAAAAACACAGTAATTCGTTTAAGCTTTGTTGAAAATTTAGTGCAGTAGGGTGTAAAATCTAATTTGTTTTAATTAATCAAGAAGTAGCTAGCTACCAGATGCTATCTCAGAGGCACCTTACACCGCCTTACAGTTGGGAAGCCAGCATTCGTGTAGTGATACGTACAACAGTTGAGTGTACTCTATTTTATTCATAATTTCCTTCTCAACCCGAAAGCTGTAGATTGGGCTCCTGTGTTTCTAATTGTATTCTGGATTGTAGCTCAGTTGTTGCTTTGTGGATTCCACGTTGGCTCTACATAAACACGAATATCCTCTTAAACTCCAGTAGATCTGTTATCCTAATACACTACATCAACTGCGAAATGACCTGTACTCAGAGGCGGACTGACCCACCGGGCAACCGGGCATTTGCCCGGTGGCCTGACCTGGCAAGTTGACTAAATAAATTTTCTTTGAAATTCTGTTACAGAATATCTGGCAATTAAACAAGATAAAAGCAAACTGAAAATAACATCTGACGCAGTGACGTTGCAGACTAGCGTATGCATATATACTAATACTCAAATGTAAATGGCTGCAATACTGTACCGAAGTAGGACTTCGTTACAAGACATTTTAGCTCTCGCTTTGGGCGGCCATTTTTTTTGTAAGAAGCGACATCTGGCGCTGGAGCGTGAAACTGTCTTGTCGCGTAAGCAAGCGATATTTGTGACGCCGCGTTCTCGATTCAGTGAATCACTTCCCGTTCCCACGGTTTGATGTTGGAATGGACAAAGTGATGTACCGCTGAGTTAGCAGGTCAAGTTTTGACCTTTGCTCGGATTTGGTGACGGTCTTCCGACGACGCTATCCTGGTCAGCGAGACCCCTAATGAGGTCAAATGTAATGCCCCGTGAAACAGATGTCTGGATAGTAGGCCTAATATACTCTCGTGGGAACTCTTTAAACCGCGGGCACTCTTCGCATAACTATTGACTGAAACGAGGAAAGATATGGTAGCATTTCCGTTAGATTCGAGCGGTTGTTCGATGACCGTTTCAGTAAGCTGGCCGAGTCAGTCTGCTCGTGAAAGCCGTTAGAAGGAGTCGTTGCATGGTTTGCTTTCGAAGAGGACGGACGGTAGGCCTAGTTCTTGTCGTATTTTCAGAGGCGTAGATAGTCCGTTCTGTCTTGCACGTTGGAAGGCTATATAGTTAGTTTGTCTTCGGCCGATATAGCTTATTTTGCGAGGAGTGCCTTCTACATCAGCCTTGGCGCTACAGAAGTCCTGCGGGGAAGACCAATTCGCCATGGGAAAGTCTTTATCAAATTACTTTCTAACTGTTACTTTCTAACAGGGTAATACGACTGATGATGACAGGATGATTACAGATTACTTGTGAACGTTATAATCTGTAGTACAGGTTATGATATGATTCGTGTGTAAAGTTAGAGCAAGGATTTTTAACTCACAGACTGTTAGTGTTAAGAGTCCCGATTATAAATTTAGTTGTGCATAATCCAGTAGTGAGGCTTTTAGCCGTTGGGAAGTATTGGCGTTATAGGTTGTAGTAAATAAACTCTTAACTAAGGTGTCTTTTTACAAGCTGCTCAAGTCTGCTCTATTGCCGTGGCTGGGCTGGGAACGCTTCTGAGTAGGTTTCTTGAAGATGCGCTATATTAAATTTCTGAATGAATGAATGAATGTCTAAGCGTTCTGTGGATAAGTCTGAAGAACTTCTACAGCGCCATAGCGATGAGGAATCGGCAAGGGAAACCCCTATATCGTGCCCGGCCTCCTCTAGAACGGTTGAAGAAATGAGGTCTATGTTTGACACATTTATGCAGCGCCAGGAAACTGTCTTGGTCTCTTGGAACGACAAGGGGCTGAGCATAGAACATTTATGGAACGCCAAGAGACGGAGCAAAGGATGTTTATAGAACGCCAGGAAACCTCTTTGGAACGTCAAGGAGAAACCCAAGGACCTCTTATCCTTGGGTGAAACCTTACAGAAATTGGAAAGACGTTTAAGTAGGCTAGAAACGCCTCATAGTTTAAATCGTCGGAAATCTTCGATTAACTTTTCCTCACACCGGAAGTTCAATATGTTATATCCGAAAAATTGTGTTAAGTGAATACTATGGCCTATACTGAATTAAATAATGCTAAAAAAATTACTTTATTTTTCACAAGAGAGTGGGTCATGCTTTAATTAATAACAGGAGAGAAAATACTGTAGAAATTGAAGAAGGTAACAGCGGCTAGTAGCCTGGGAACGAAGTTTTTCAATTCTAAAATATATTAAGAACCGTCTAAGAAACTCAATGACTCAAGATCATTTGGATGCATTAATGCTTGTCATGTGAAAAAAGTTTTATGTCAGTTTAGCTCTGAAAAGACTATTGATGAAGTGGCAAAAATGAGCGAACTTTTAGAGAATACTTTCATTTTTTAGAATTTCAGTGGTAGTAAGTTCTAATTCTTTACATGTTTTCCATTTCTTAGCAATTCTAATGCTAAGTCTCAGCATAACTTAGTTCTTAGCAGCTAAGAACGTATATAAACTATATGTCAAAGTTTCTGTATAAGTTAATATTATCTATCGGTTCAGAATTTCACAACCCCCTCCCCGGACCCATCCTCTCAGTGGCCTGCCAATATAGCTACCTTGCCCGGCCTGCAACTTTGCTCCAGTCCGCCCCTGCCTGTACTTGTACTATTGTAGATATCTGACAGTATCCCTATAGTAACATAATCTAGTGTTTTGGTCTTGAATGTGCTTGTAGACTAATAGCCCTAAAGTGTTCTAGCCTAAAGGTCTTTAGTCTCTGTTTCTTGAATTCGTCTACATACATTGCATGATCCAATGTTGTTAGCCGAGTCGTAGAGGCAGATGTGGTTGTCCCAAACGACGCTTCCACTGACATCCGCCATGCGAGATGCGCAATCGGTTGTACTGATAACACTAATTGAGGCCTTCTGGAGGATGTCGGACAGTTGGTTGTTAGGGCCTGCCGGTGAAAACACAAGATATCGAAAACGTGGCATGCTGTATAAACTTATCATCACAATTATTAATTAGAGATTAAGTAGGTTTACTGTTTACAAAGCGCTTTTACTTACATGGCAGCATATCTCTCAACCGATAGATAATATTAACTTATACCTCTACAAAACCTTAGAAAATATATCGAGTGTAAGAACTAATGTCAATGACCTGCGTATAATTTCAATTAGTCTATGTATTTGGCTCATTAATTGTCATATGCAAATTTATTATTCTGTTCAAACAGCAGTATGGGGAAATAGTATGCTACTTTTTAAAGAGATTAGTAATTAATAACTATTTTTAATCTGTTAGAACAGTAGTTAATTATGTTTGTTAATATTAAATGTTATGTAACTACTTTTGTCTATGCCGTTAGATGGGACCTAATTTACTGGACAAACTTATATAGACAATTTTAGGCTCTGTCACACTCGCGTCATTTGTTCGCTAATTTTTTAAAACTGAAATAATGGCTGCTAGAATTTACACTCTTGATCAATTGTTCAATTCTGAGTTCTAAGCCCCGTATGTCATGTGGCAGCGAAATATCGTTGCTAGACTACACCAGACATGTCGTGGTGGTCTATAGAAAGTAAGCCTATTATAAGTTTTCCTTCAATAGCTTGGAAAGCGTGAAACGGCAGAGGTGACATGATTTAGCGTGTTTGCAGAGCCTCTGGCTGAGATGGAAAATAACAAAATCAGTCGTGTTGAATTTTGACAAAAACCACATAATTATTTTTGTAACGAATATTGATGACGACGACGACGCCAATGATGATGATGATGATGATGATGTGATGATGATAATGATGATGATGATGATGATGATGATGAGAAGGAGGAGGAGGAGGAGGAGGAGGAAGCTGATGAAGATGATGATGACGATGATGATGACGATGACGATGACGATGACGATGACGATGACGATGACGATGACGATGACGATGACGATGACGATGATGATGATGATGATGATGATGATGATGATGATGATGATGATGATGATGATGATGATGATGATGATGATAGTAATGATGAACTCAGAAATAATAAAAAAAACGTTCGCTTCCTTACCCGTAAAACCCCATCCGGAAATGACACAAGTCAAGCCGACGTATTGGTTGGCGTTGTCCAGTGGAAGCACAGCCGGCTGAACATCTCCTCCAATCACAATAGAGCTTTGAAAAACTAAGATGGCAATGTCGTTTGCATACGATGCAACACCATTATTGTAGTCCTCATGCTGTCATGGAAAACAGACAGCGTTAGATTGGTTACCAGTGCTTACGTACATGTTCAGTTTGTGCTACCTGAGCGGTGCATCAGCGTATTCTCCTTTACCGATGCAGTTATCAATTCAAGTTATTGTTAACGTTTTCTATTATGTTGTACTCTGCGAACACATCTGAATGTTTAACATCCGTTTTATACAGTCTTGTTGTCCTCGAGACCAAGGTCTTGGTCTCGAGTGCACTCGAGTGCGTTTTTAAAAGTCTTATTCTTGGTCTTGAGACCAAAGGTCTTGGTCTTGGTGTTGAGGTTCAAGGTCTTGGTCTTGGTCTTGAGGTTCAAAGTCTTGGTCTTGGTTTTGCAAGACCAAGACCAAGACTTTTGTCAATATGAACAGTCATTAATTTTAACAAACGGCAAGAATTTTAAAAATGTATCCAATAATTACTCATACAGTTATTGCTTTAGTATTTACACGGTGTGAATGAGGCTTCACTGTTGTTTTGGACAATTATTTTGACTTCCGGTTATTTACCATGGAATGGTTTCAAAACAGACTCATGATTAATGTGTACATTTACATCCGGTTCTTGAAAAGCTGCTTTGTGTGCTAGCGATTTCAGCACTTGTAGACCGTGCTTTTTCACATGGCAGAATTTTTATGAGGCCCCACTGGTCACGTCTTGGTCAGAAAATTCTGAGCAAATTGGTTTTTATAAAATTCAACAGGCATTTGGAATAACATTTCGCATGAAGTACTTTTGTAAATATATACGAATTCGGAATTCTCTGCAGTCTGCATTTGGAGTTGTTTTGTTTGAATAAAATGAAAGATTCATGTTTTCATTAATATAAGGAGACAATTTTTAGTAAGGAATAGAAGTCTGGATACGACTGTGAGTTTTTTGGGTCTTGGTCTCGGTCTTGGTCTTGAGGTTCAAGGTCTTGGTCTTGGTCTTTCGGTTCAAGGTCTTGGTCTTGGTCTTGGTCTCGAAGTTCAAGGTCTTGGTCTTGGTCTTGAGGTTCAAGGTCTTGGTCTTGGTCTTGGTATTGAGGTTTAAGGTCTTGACAACAAGACTGGTTTTATATTAGAAAACTGCTTCAATTTCGTAGCATCTAGATAAATTCAGGTGGTGTCATAGCAATTACTGTTCAGACATATTTACCATTTTGTAGCTTGCAAGATTAGAGGCTTGTATGTTGACTGGGTTGGATTGATCATGAAGACCAGCAACCACACGAAGAATGGCCACACTCCTAGACAACGCATAAACGTCATACTAAGAAAATGACGGAAGGTTTGAAAGAAAACCACGACTTCGAATGAATTCTAACTATGGAAGATGAAAGAATGTCCAGACTTTCCGAAAAGTCTTGTAACTTACTATTTAATCCATATTATTTATAATAATAATAATTTTCTCACTTTTGCAAAATTTAAATAGCAGATATAAAAAATTATCAGATTAGGCCTATACCTTAATGACAAACTGACAGTGGACAACTGGAATTTTAACTAATGCAGCTCTATATTTTCCTTGCATACTTGTTTGCGTACTATCTGTTCTTCTGTCGAACTGAGGGATTTAGATGTAGCATATATATAATATTGTAGCGTCCGTGGCGCCCTTTAGTCAACCAATGCTCTGCCGTGGGAACATGGGAGAAGAGATTACCCTTCCCTGTGCAGAGGGAAACGATGCTGCAAACTAGGTAGATCGATTTTACAGAAGCCACGATATGAACGAAACCAGATGAACTGTTTACAGGGGTTCAACTGAAGACGGTCGGACGACATCCGGGCGCAGAGTTCGTCCACTGCCCAGCACAGAAGTTTTGCTATTGTTGGCCCTGTATCCTTAAATAGTTTTCCTTTTAAAATTGGAAGTGAGGTAATCAGTCTGTCACCTTCCTTGTTCTGCGAGTGTTTGAAGTCTGTTCTGTTTGATCATGGGTTCATCCTGCTTGGCCAGGAGCGCTGCTGACGAAATTTTTCTTTAAAGTTGCGCTTTACAAGTTTTCACTAATGTTCTTTCCAATTTTCCCTAACAGATTTAGTTTAAATCGCTCAAATATTTTGTTAAGAAAAGAGTGACAAAATAAGAGAGAAGATGCAGACAAGGAGAATGTGGAGGTAGGTGTGGAGGGTGCTATTATGAGAAGATGTGCTGGTTGAAGAAGTGGAGAAAGAGATGTAGAGGAGGAAAAGGTGAAGTCTTGAAGAAGGACTGTTATGAGGGAAAATGAGGCGATTGAAGAGGTGAAAAGGAGAAAGATGAGGAGGAAGACGATGAGTGGGAGAGGAGGAGAAAGAGGAGGATGTATGAGTGGAGTGGAAGAAGAGGAGTGTATGAAGAGATGCATGTATGGTCTGGAGGATATATATAGGTCTTTGATTAGATAGACAATCTGCTCCAGGTTTAGCTGTGTGTTTGTATGCAGATGATGGAAAGCGTCATCAGTTACTTAGACTCGGTATACGAGACTGCCTGGCGAGCTCCCATTTTGACACTCTGATGACGAAGTATACGGCTAAAAGGCGACAGTCTCTCAGACTTCACGTTTAAACGAAGGCAACAGATACCTGTGTCTCTTATACTCGGATAACAGTGTTTACGTTCAAAGGTATGTGTATTATCATATGTCCTGTGACTGAAGTTAAAGTAACACTTCCAAATGTCGGGTGAAGTTAAACTTCTTCTCCACAGATTCAAGGTAACGACTAGCATGGCAGGATATAGGCTAAAATTAAAAAGTAGAATTTGACCAAGTGATATTTGCAGGAAATATATGCATGTTCATCCCGAGACCTTTCTCCTTGCAAGTTCTGTATTTTATGAAAATGTGCCAATTGAATTCAATTCACCTGGTCATGTGCAATCCTAGATAGACAATCTTATCCTGATTCCCTTGCCACCCTCGCCGTTTCAATTCTAAACCCCATCCAACTTAGTCGTCTAACCTGACCTGGAACCGATTTTTATTCTTCTCGTCTATCGATTTTCTTTTGACTAAGCACCTGTGAATAAGTTGCTTCCCGCGACTTCGCTTTTTTGAGCGCTGCAGAAATCTCTAGATTACGATTACGATTATCAATTATAACTAATTCGTTAAATTTTTACGCATCTGTTACAGGTTTCAGTCAATTCACCTCCACATGCATAGAACACTCGTCTTATTTGAGCATATTGTATTGTATTGTATTCAGGGCTGTAGTGGTAAAATTAGAGGTGAGTATACGCTACCGGTAATTTTTCCGAAACAAATTAGAGGTGAGTATACACTACAGTATTTTGTGAGTATACGCTACAGTATTTTAATATAAATAAATATAAATATTTTGTGAGGTGAGTATACGGTCTCTAGAGGTGAGTATACGCTGTATACCCGCGTATACCCTCGACTACAGCCCTGATTGTATTGTATTGTATTTGGATATTTATAAAGCGCTTCTAGCGGGAGGGCCATTCAGAAGCGCTCCCAGTGCGAGAGACCCCGAGAGAAAAAGTAAGTTTTAAGAAAGGTAAAAGAGGAAGAGATGTTACCTGAGAGAATAGAAGAACGAACGAACGGAGGAAGCTCATTCCAAAGAGCAGGGCCAAATAAGGCAAAAGACCTAGATTGAGCCAGGTAAGTCTGACCCGGGAAACGAGGAGGTCAAAACGGTCAGATGAACGAAGAGGACGACGAGAAGCAGCAGAGTGAGGGCGATGAATTAAGTCACATAAACATTTTGGAGCGAAACGAAGTTGAGCCTATTAGAGACAAGGATGAGGACCTTAAATTGGATGCGGGCAGAAAGCGGGAGCCAGTGGAGTTCTTCTGCCATAAAGGTGGTGATATGAGAGAATCGAGGAAGACGGGCAATTAATCTATAGCAGCAGTATTGAGAACGGACTGAAGAGGAGCAAGACGGACTTTGGGAAGACCAATGAGGAGGGAATTGCAGTAGTCAAGTCTAGAGCAGACAAATGCATGGACAATTGAAGTGAAAATTTGAGATGAGAGAGAGAGAGAGCGACGGATAGCTCTAAGGCGCCTTAGGTGAAAATAGGAAGTGCGAGTGAGTTTGGAAATGTGTTCAGTAAAGGTGAGAGAACTGACAAGGGTCACTCCTAGATCACGAACGCTAGACGAGAAAGTGAAAAGCGGAAACCTTTGAGACAGCACAGCAAAGTCGAGTTTTTGAAGTTGCTGAGGAGTGCCAAACCAGATAAATTGGGTTTTGGACGAATTGAGGGAGAGTCGATTGCAAGACATCCAGTTATGAAGATCATGAGAAAGAGCTTCGATGTGCTGAGCAAGAAGAAGTTAAGAGGAAGGAGGCCCATGGACATAAGCCTGGACATCGTCAGTAAAGAGATGGCCTGAAGCCCCATGGATGGGGAGGAGGGAGGGGATACCGGCCGCGTACAAAATAAAGAGCATACTACTCATGGGCTTCCGCAGGAATGTTTTAGGGGTTGGGCAAAGCTTTGTAGGGGCAAAAATTGTTGGGGGGGGGGGGCAAAATGATGCTTTTGCATAGAAAAAATTTGCATAGAAAAAAACATGATCAAGGACTTTACCTAAATAATTAAGTGTTTCTTCACATTGAAAATCGTGCTGGGACTGTTGTAATAATCATAATAATCAAAAGATTTCATTTTTATAAAATATTTGTAAAATCCAGAGGGCGCAAATGCGCCCCCTTGCGCCCCCTCTGGACGCCCATAATACTACTTACACGCCATCAACGCAATGCGATGCGCTGAGACCATACTGCGAAGACAGAAGTGAAGCTCCACAGCTGTGACTCCAAGTGGAACCGCTCAACCGCTGCTGCGACAGTTGCCATGGAAACTCTCCTACTGCAGCATCAGATCCACCGATTATGTATGCGTCTCCTGCCATAAAGGATGAGCGGGTCCCATCGTTGAAAGCATTGGGCCTCGCCTGGCCTATATAATATGTTACATTAATCAAAGCAATTATCATTCATAATTATTAGTAAATAATATAAAATAATTAACCTACAATATCATATTCGGTCACAATTTATGGAAAAGACTAAATTTTTGCAATGTGATGCGCTGACAAGCATCCAGTTGTACAGTGGCGTAGAAAGGTTTTTGGGGCCATTGTGCAGAGCTTCGATGATGGGCCTCATGAACCCCCTTTGATTTGAAACCAAAAAACCTTGGTCAAAAAACGCTTGGCGCTTTGCGAATTTGCATATTTCGCACCGTGAGAAATAGGGCCTATGCAAATATCATAAATCGCACCACAATTAAATAATAATTAAATAATTACATTTTAATTATTTTCTCCGATTTATTTTATAAAACATTTTTTTTTATTTCTCCAGGCTAGCATAACAAAATTGAACTAGAGATAATTAATCTAAAAACAATGGTCCATCTGCTATGACTGCCAAAATATGAATTATCCACACTTAAATTCTGTCAAATTGTGAAACAGTTGGGTTGGTTGATAAAAATAACGAAGCAATTTTGCAGATTAGACAACTGTTTAGTCTACGGTAGTCTAAACAGAAGAATCCTAAAATTCAGAAAAGTTAAAACGTTCGTTTGCGCGCCTTCTCTTGCACAAAAATATCTACCACTTTTGAAGTGTCAAGTTTTCTGGCATGTTCATTTTCTATTGACAACATTGCCAAGTGGCTCAGCCGCTCTTCTGACATTGTAGGCCTACTTGCAGATAGTTTTTGATTAGTTTCAATTTCTAAAGTAATCGTTCACATGTCGCAACAGTCACAGGCAAAGTCAACAGCAACATGTAGGCAGTGCAGACATCACCGAATGTAATGTATTGTAAATCTCTGAAATTTCTCAGCGCCACACAAAAGCCACGTCAGGGATACCAGCTTATTCACCGGCGCTATATCAAATCAAGTTCGCAATAGCCATAACCGCCTTATCCGTTCCGGTGCCAGGTCAGAGCACGAGGAGGTCAAGCCGAGGAGACAGCAGGGTGCTACGGTGATAATCGGTGATGATGGTGGTTGTGTGGTGGCGCAGATTTAGAATCAGGATAGTTTAGCTTGAAGAGTTCAGTTAGAGAAAGATATGATGATGAACGAGTAGTCCCCGACGGTTGGATGGTGAATAGCTCGCGAATGTAAGAAGGTTGAGAGGTTTGAAGGGCGTTGCAGGTATACGGGATACAATTATTTTGTAATGGCCGGGGCCCTTGTGCATTGCACAACCTGCACAAAACACTGCTACGCCACTGCTGAGTTGTCGGCCTAAGTAATCGCTTAGCTAAGGTACGGGTTGTGCTGCAAGTTGTTCGACGCTGTCCAAAGGGCGCGAAAATGGGCGATCAAAGTGAAATTTGAAAAACAATTTAAAATCATCTGCGCCCTGAGTTTCAATGGTAATCATATGAAATACAACGAATACCTTTGACCGGCACGTGCACCGGTCAACTAATCAATAGTCAAATATTCACCTATAGACGTGCACGCAGAAGCGCCTATTTATTCATTCATTCATTCACTTTGATAATTTATATAACCCCTCTTCAAGAAACCTACTCAGATCGAGGTGCTCCCAGTTCAGCCACGGTTAAAAAGAGCAGACTTAAAGGAGACGGTAGAAAAAAAGGTGAATTTCCTCGTGGAAATACGCTCAAAGAAGGTGGGAGCCCATTCCACGTAGAGTGGGGCAGCCATTGAGAAGGCACGACGCTGTTTAACTGAGGAGCGGGACCGAGGGACCAACAGCTCACCTCCAGTTACAAAACGCAGAACTCTACGGGACATTAGGCCAGAGAGCGGACAGCAGAGATCAGATAGGTAAGACGCAGCTTCACCAGAGAGAGACCGCCAAACAAGAGAAGCAACCCTATAGGAGATGCCCTGCGAGGCAGGAAGCCAATGCAGGACATCGCGCATATAAGCTGAAACTGGTGCATATTTTGGGATATGGGCAATGAGCCGAGCGGCAGAGCGAAGGACCCGGTCAAGTCGCCCAATTAGAGCAAATGGATGTCCAGTGAGAACAGAGCAGCAATAGTCAACTCTACTGGAGATTAAAGCGTGAACAATGTCGCAATCGGAGGTCTCCCAGTCGATTGTTTGCCGTGTGTTGATGTCGACCCTCGATTGCTTGTTCTTTTACTTGCACTTTTATTTAACGTGCCTAACTTTTCTATAGAAGATTCACGACGAACTTTGTTTAATTAATAAATGAATTTAATTAAAGAAACAAATATATACACTAACTCTACGGGAACTTCCACGTAGTATTAAAGCGTTTAGTTAATAATTCGGACTATCTCAAATGTTGCTTCGTACAGCCTAACTCCAGATCGTTCTTTCGCGTCAGTCTCTGAATCTGACGGACTAATACTCTGCCGCCGCCGCTGGTCGTTCCTCCCGATGTTTCTCGCTCGACCGATGTTCACACGTCGCCTTCGTCAGCAGTACAAGTCCCGTGTTCTCCTCTTCCTTCCGTTAAGTAGGAACTTCAGCGTGCATCGGTCAGCCCCCTCCCCACGTCAAGCTATCGTCAATTAGTGTCAGATTGCTCCTCGCGACGCGGGTCGTCGCTCGCCTGCAGCGCGGGCGGTGTCTGGTTACATCATAGCCGCGAGGTGTCCTATTACACCTTGGCTGTGTGGTGTCCGATTACACCTCGGCCTAGCTGCCTTCATTGTTGACCCAGTGGAGACTGGCTTTTCGTCCGTCATCATCCTATCTCGACCGGCAACGACGCTTACATCATAATGATGATGCCATCTCGTCGTTGTTGTCGATCTCCTCACGCGACACCTCCCTTCCCGGGGGAGGACAAAGCCAGTCATTGGTTCGCCTCCCGGCTGAGAATGATGTCGTTCCCTCCATCGATTTCCTCCAGACCATGTCCTCGTCGTTCCCATGAAAATACAAAATATCAGCACAGTTAGAAATATATTTACAGTTGTCGCGGTGCCTTACATGGTAGTCCGCCTTCTTCCTCAATCATAGTCTGGACAAAAGATCAGCGGGAATATTCAGCGCCCCAGGACGATATTTAAAAGCGATATCAAAGTCTTGGAGTGCCAGAGCCCACCTCTTAAGTTTAGCACTTGTGGGCGTAGAAGCAGTTAGGAAAGTCAAGGGATTGTGATCAGAATAGAGGGTGGTCCTTGACATAAAAATCCAATTCCTAAACTTCTTCAACGCAAAGATTACAGCATACGCTTCGCGTTCCACAGTGGACCAACGCGCTTGCGTAGCATCTAATTTAGAACTGGCGAAACATATTGGCCGCTCTGTTCCATCGTCTTGAATTTGGAATAAGCAGCAACCGACTGCTTTGTCTGAAGCGTCAGTCGATAAACCAAACTCTCTGCCGTAGTCAATTGTCTGCAAACATACAGCGTTATTTAAATCGTGCGTAAGTTTATCTAGCGCATTTTGATGTTCAATTCGCCAGGGTATCTTAGCAGGCACCGATTTCTGGGTCAAGTCAGTGAGAATTCTGGCTGTCTCAGCCAGGTTAGGGATGAAGTTCCTAAAATAACTGAAGAAGCCAATTAATCTCCGTATGTCCTTTTTGGACTCGGGTTGAGGGATTTTCCCCAGCCCTGCGATTTTCATAGGATCCGGTTCAATGCTCCCTGATCCGATCAGGTGACCTACAAACGTTGTTTGTCGCCTAGCAAACGAACTCTTCTTAATGTTAAGGGTCAGACCCGACTGTTGAATAGTCATTAAGTATTTCTCTAGGTGTTTCATGTGATCCGGCCACGTCATCGAGTGTACTGCCAGGTCACTATGTGAGGGAGTGATAATACCTAGGGCCAAAAGTTCGCGGGTCTGCTTCTCCATCTCCGGTTTGAGCAGTTCCGGCACCTTATAGGCTCGCAAACTCTTCGGCCTGAACTCCGCGCTAACAGTGATTGTGTGTTCTAGGACGGGACAGAAACCTGGTTTGTCCGAGAACACATCTGGAAACCTGTCTAACAGACTAAACAGCTGTTTCCGCTCGGGTACCGTTAAGTGTGCAACGGCAATAGGGTCTACTTGTGCACTGGGCCTTGTCTGCCTCGTGACGAAGCTACCCACTGCTTTTACGTGACCGAAGTCTTCGTCCTTCTCGAACAGAATGGAGCAATTGTTAATCAATGCTTGCTGTATTCTTTCGTTATATTTGCGAATACGATTTGCATGTAATAAGCGGCTTTTGCCCCCTATTTCCACGATGTATGTGTAGGGCGATTTCACCTGAGCTATGATGGCCGGGCCTTGCCATTGGCCCTCCTTCTTTGCTCCTCGCGCTTCCGGTGATTGGATGATGACTTTATCCCCTACTTCGTAACGCCTGTCCATGCTTCTTAAATTGTAATGAGTAGCATAGCGCTGCTGTTCAATGTCTGAATAATATTCGGCATATAATTTAGACATTTCAAGGTTATCCCTTAATTGGTCCAAGTAAGCTGCGGCGCCTGTGCCCAGACTTAATGGAGAATCCCGCTCTCCCGCCCATTCCTCAGAAAGGACAGATAGAGGTCCTTTAGGCAGGGTACCATACACCAGGGTGTAGGGACTCACGTGGGTGGTTGCCGAGGGGCGTTCCCTTAAGCTCCAAAGCACGTAAGGTAACAGTCTGTGCCATCCCCTCGGATTTTCTTCTGCCAATTTATGAATCATGGTCTTCAGTGTGGCATTGCAGCGCTCCACTAGACCTTGTGACTCAGGATGTGCGACTGGCCCAAAGCGTGGTGAGCACCCCATACGATGCAGAAACTCTTGGGTTAATTTGCTGTTGAAATTCGACCCGTTATCGGACCTAATCGTTTTTGGAAAACCGAAGGTCGTGAAGATTTGCATGTATGCATCACATGTCGCTTTTGCCGTTAATGATTTCAGAGGATAGGCCATCGGCCATCTTGAAAATTGGTCAACTACCACTAAGGCGTAGTTGTACTCGGGTTTTGGGCTTGTGGGGTCTACGTTGGTAACTATAGGCCCTATACAATCTGCCACTAGACAACCGAATCTGGTCTCGTCGTTGCGAGGGATAGGAGTTATGGGGGCCCGCTGCGCCACTCGCAGCGGCGCATGCCTTTGGCAAATGTCGCAAGATGCACAATATTCCTTCACTATATCCTCCACGTTGGGAAACCAGAAATTCAGTTTGATTCGGTCCTTAGTCGTTTTCAACGCCATATGACCTGCGAACGCAGCGTCATGTGCTAAGTTTAAGACCTTGTCTATTCTTTCTTTAGGTAAACACAGTTGTTTTACAGAATGCCCAGCTATTTTGTCTTTATGAAAGAGCAAATCGTCTTCAATGAAGAAGTTCTTCGCCCCGATTTTCCCGTGGGCCAAGAATGGTGCTAGTGTCGAACATTGTGCTTGTTCGGCCGCCATCTTGCTTCTGCCTACTATTGTGTCTTCCTTGGGTGGGGGTGGTATCTCAGGATTGAAGAATAGCTCTTCATTATCCGTTTCTTCGGGACTGATTTCTCCTACACTCCCACTGTCTGCTTGAGCGACCGTGAAGTAATCTTCGCCTATCAGCGACCTAAGTCCCTCTACCTCCTCCCCTCTCTCCTCTTCCTCACTCGTCTCAGTCCTTGCGACCGCCTGCGCTTCTGAAATTTGATCTATTTCAGGAGCGCTGGCCGCGTGACACGAGTACAACGCTGTCTCGCGCAGCAAGTCGGCTGTAGTGGGCGTGATAATTAACGGTTCATTAAGGTCTTTAATGAGTGCCGCCCATATCCGAACATCAGGGGCGTAATTTACCTCCCCCTCCCTGTCCTCGCCGGCCTGAGACCCCTTTAGTCTCAGCCGCACCACGTCCACAATCATTGATTGACCGTTCAGCCCCTTCACCTCTATCTGCTTGACCACAGGTAGGTTGAGCGGCCTGATTAGTTCTGCTCGCGCACAATTGTATTCGGCCCCGCTATCTATTAGAGACGATGTCACAGGGAGCCCTGTAATATACACTTTCATGTACTCTCTTACATAAGTCTCCTCCACGTCAATGCAATCCGGGTTTGTCGGCAATGCATGCTGTTCTATCTCTTGTATCAATGGCGGTCCGTCTTGTCGCGTCTCGCTTTGTCTGTCTGCCTGTCTGTCTTGAGCTCTGGTCACGGTTGGCTGGACCGCACACGCGCTCACCTGCTTGCTTTTAGTTTGTTTGTTCTTCGAACACAGTTTAGCTCTGTGGTCTGGAGAAAAGCATAGGAAACAAAGGCCACGCTTTCTAATCTCGTCGGGGGTTGGACGTCCGTCTGTCCTGTTATTTGTCTGTGTCCCTCCCGGTCGGTCAGTCCACGTGTCCGTCTGTTTAGCTGTCGTCTGAGGAGGTGCTGGCGCTTTCGCGTAGCGTGCCTCCGTCTTACCCGTGCCTAGACTATGCTTCGTATAGTCATTTTCCCAAGGGTGTGTAGCGACATAAGTGTCAGCCGCTTCGGCTAACTCTTTGTGCCCTAACCACTTCTGCTGCTCTTGACTGAGGATGAAATTCAAACATCCTCTGGGCAACATTTCTTTCATCTTATCTGCAATCAAGAGTCTTGTAACCTCATCAAATGTCATTGCCTTGCGATCTTGCAGATAGTAAGAAAGTAAATTATGCAGTCTCGAAGCTAATGTTGTGTATGATTCATCTACCGCCTTTTTTGCGTTCATGAATCGCTCTCGTAAAGAGACTGCGCTCACTTTGAACTCTTTCAACAAGAAGGTTTTTAGCTTCCCGTAATTATCAAGCTCCTCTTGTGTGAGTCTGGCCGTCAGTGCTCTGGCCTGATTATCTAGACAGGTCAAGAGTAATCTGCTTCGAAGGTCGTCCGGGACAGCGCAAGAGTCGAATAACCTTTCGCAATGCACAAAGAAACCAGGGATTTGCGCATGGTCGCTGGGGAATCTCGGTAAGAGTCCTCGCAAGCTTTCACTATACGTTTTCATTCGTCCTACGACCGAATGCCTCAAGTTATAGTCCCTTTCGTCTCTGAGTCTCCTCTCTGCGTCCCTTTCCTCTCGGCCTTCCTTCTCTCTCTTCTCTGCCTCCTCCTTTTCTTCTCTCCTCCGCTTCTCCTCCTGAAGCCTGAGCTTCTCAGCCTCCTCCTTCTCTTCTTTCCTCTGTTTCTCAGCCCGCTTCTCCTCCTGAAGCCTGAGCTTCTCAGCCTCCTCCTTCTCTTCTTTCCTCTGTCTTTCTTCTTTCTCTTCTCTTCTCCTCTCTTTCTCTTCCTCTCTTCTCTCTTTCTCTTCCTCTCTTCTCACTTTTCTCTCCGCTTCCTCTCTCTCTTCTCTTCGCTGTTTCTCTGCTTCCTCTTTCTCTTCTCTTCTCAGTTTCTCCGCTTCCTCTCTCTCTTCTCTTCTCACTCTTTCTATTCTCTCCGCTTCCTCTCTCGCTTCTCTTCTCAGTTTCTCCGCTTCCTCTCTCTCTTCTCTTCTCAGCCTCGCGGCTTCCTCTCTCTCGTATTTTAAGCGTTTTAATTCGTATAACGGCGTTTGCGCTGCCGAATCGATATTGCTTTCTATGCTACCCGTGCTTACTTCCTCACTTACTTCTGGCGGGGTTTCCCGTCCAGACACAATTATTTCAGCACTCGCCTCTTGGAGTTGGCCCGTACTCATGGAACCCAATTCCTCCTCTCCTAGTCCCATCTTTATCAGATATGCGACTAGTCTGTGACGGGGCATGTTCTGCACCCTCACTCTTTTCCCTACCGACAACTTATCCATCTTCCAACAGTCCGCTCACTAATAGAAAAAGATAAGTAAGTTAGAGGAGAGTCACCGCTGGTCAGAAATCAAAGAAAACAACGTCCTAAAATTCTACCACAAATACAACAAGAACAGAACTGAGCAAAAGGAGCTACGCAAAAGCCTCGGCTATTCGCACACCAATCCTCATCCAGACCTCAACCGCAACCTCACAGATTACCACGACTACCAGTAAGGACTTACCCTCTGATACGTCGAGCGTGTTCCGTCTTTTGGTATCTTGGCTGATCCGCTGTCCTCCGTTGCCACTCCCGTCCGTCGTTGCTAGCGATGGTCGGTCGTCCGTCGGCGCTCTTGTTCCTCGTCCTTGCCTGTTGCTGTCGGTTCCTTCGAGTCCTTCGTCCTCAGGAGTCCGGCACTCGACTTCTCCAGTTGCGAAGGGTTGTATTCGCCGCTGGTCCCGATCTGTTGAGATTCCTCTTTCCGTTTCCGGTTCCGCTTTTCGTCGTGACGTCTTCAGTTGAAAACCCTGTCGACTGCGCCAATGTCGCAATCGGAGGTCTCCCAGTCGATTGTTTGCCGTGTGTTGATGTCGACCCTCGATTGCTTGTTCTTTTATTTGCACTTTTATTTAACGTGCCTAACTTTTCTATAGAAGATTCACGACGAACTTTGTTTAATTAATAAATGAATTTAATTAAAGAAACAAATATATATACACTAACTCTACGGGAACTTCCACGTAGTATTAAAGCGTTTAGATATTAAATCGGACTATCTCAAATGTTGCTTCGTACAGCCTAACTACAGATCGTTCTTTCGCGTCAGTCTCTGAATCTGACGGACTAATACTCTGCCGCCGCCGCTGGTCGTTCCTCCCGATGTTTCTCGCTCGACCGATGTTCACACGTCGCCTTCGTCAGCAGTACAAGTCCCGTGTTCTCCTCTTCCTTCCGTTAAGTAGGAACTTCAGCGTGCATCGGTCAGCCCCCTCCCCACGTCAAGCTATCGTCAATTAGTGTCAGATTGCTCCTCGCGACGCGGGTCGTCGCTCGCCTGCAGCGCGGGCGGTGTCTGGTTACATCATAGCCGCGAGGTGTCCTATTACACCTTGGCTGTGTGGTGTCCGATTACACCTCGGCCTAGCTGCCTTCATTGTTGACCCAGTGGAGACTGGCTTTTCGTCCGTCATCATCCTATCTCGACCGGCAACGACGCTTACATCATAATGATGATGCCATCTCGTCGTTGTTGTCGATCTCCTCACGCGACAAACAAGGATTACCGCCGCGTCATATTACAACACGCAACTGCCGGAGCTGATAGTAGCAACTTCGGGTGACCAAGTTAACATGCTGAGAAAAAGTAAGCTCTTGGTCAATTGTCACCTCCAGATCCCGGATAGTGAGCGAAAAGGAGACATGGGGGAAGGCCTCTGCTAACAAGTGCAGGTCAACCTTTGCCAGCTGTCTGCGACCACCAAGCCAAATAAACTGAGTTTTAGATGGCTGAGATAGTTTTATATACGTGCAAAGTACCTAAATGTTCATTCAGGGCCAACAGTCACTAAATACAACTGCTATTCATCACATGTATAATACACTCTTAGTTCCTGGATCAAGAGACTTCCGTGTAGCCCATATTTTTCTTTCATTGTTTGAAGAACGTGCTCTGCTATTGCTAGAGACAGCAGAAAAATTTAGTGTATCCCCGTTGCATTCCCAGCAAGAAGGCGATCAGTTTTAGATCCACCCACAGATCGATGGTAGTCGTTGTACTTAATAGATTCAAGAAGAAGATTCTAGTAAGACCCTTTCATGTGATCAGCATGCCCAACAGGAATTGATGGTAATTCATTCCCATCATGCAGTAACACTGCTTTTAAACTTAGCTTTGAATAGTCAGCGAAGGGTCTCCACTCTCCAGGTTTAAGCTCAATATTGAGTGATGCAATTAAGCCATTTAGCTCACGGAAGAAGACAAGGTCAAGTTTAGCGAAGAACTGAGTTACGTCGTTTGGCGGTCACGGAATACTGAGATTTCACATTCTCCTAAAGCAGAATCCATTGTTGTAGCCTGATGGCCAACATTTCTGCCTTTATTGTCTTTAGTCATTTTGCTTTCATCCTTCTGAGTAATCCTGTGTGGCTGTGCAGAGGGTGTTTCAGGAACAAAATCAGGATCTTTTGATGCTGAGGGTTCAAGAGATGTATCTCGGTCATCATCTGATTCTTCCTGTTCAGAGTCCAGTGAATATTCTGCTGGTGGCTGAGGAATAAGGCGTCCTTCTCCAGAGGTAGGCTTAGCTACTGGGCGAATTGCAAACGGTATATCATGTTAGTTGACAGCCCATTTCTTCTTCTTGGAGGTTTCCTGCTGAAGGGTTGGAACCATACAAAAATAGCAAAAATGGTCGTCACATGATTGGTTGGCTCTCTCCGTATCATAGGCACAGCAAAAATACATAGGGGGAAGTGGGGCAAAGAGATTCAACGAGGCAAAGAAACTCAGCGCTATAGAAATTTATACAACCAGAAAACAGGTAACCAGTCAATCTATAAACCTTATAGACTCACTTCCGGCTTAGGTGATAGTATTGATATGCTTGGCCAAAAAATGTTTTGTTTCTTATTTTAAGAAAATAGATATTTTGTCATTTGCAATATTGATATAGTTTTTGCTTGCAAATCGATCATCACGTCCATATTGGACACATTTCGGGTAAGTAAACAAATTATTAGTAAGACACGTATCACACTTCAATTAGTGTTTCGTAATCTAGCGTGCACGGACCTCTTCTATTATCACCCCCCCCGAGAACAGCCTACCTACGGTTTGGGGCAAAGTGACTCGCAACTGAGTTACTTTGCCCCATGCTGTGTCGTTTTGCCCCAGTATAGTATTACTTTGCCCCATGCCGTATTGTTTTGCCCCAGTATAGTATTGCTACAGTATTACTTTGCCCCAGGCTATTTTGTTGCCCTAATGTAGTAATATTAGTTTGCTCCCGAGATTTATATAAGGTATTTGCACCTAAAATTTGTAGCATTGCACCAACTGACCTTTTCCCTTCTTAATTTCCTTTGCACGAAGTAGCAGCCATATTTGGTGATGCGTATGGCAAATGTGCTTCTGTAGATAAGGCTGTAAATGGTTTCTCGTCAACAGGAATTCATCCGTACAACCCGGATATCTTCACCGACGAAGATTATGCTCCTTCTTCAGTGACAGAAAATGCCGATCCAAATACATCGGTTGTTACACAAGCGGAAACCTCAGCAGCAAGTTCTACTAGTAGGCCTACGACAACCGCGAGTGATCAAGCAGAGATTCCGACGAGAAAGAGGAAAGCAACCGCGAGTGATCAAGCAGAGATTCCGACGAGAAAGAGGAAAGCAACCGCGAGTGATCAAGCAGAGATTCCGACGAGAAAGAGGAAAGCAACCGCGAGTGATCAAGCAGAGATTCCGACGAGAAAGAGGAAAGCAACCGCGAGTGATCAAGCAGAGATTCCGACGAGAAAGAGGAAAGCAACCGCGAGTGATCAAGCAGAGATTCCGACGAGAAAGAGGAAAGCAACCGCGAGTGATCAAGCAGAGATTCCGACGAGAAAGAGGAAAGCCAGCAATCGAATTTCTCAAGCGGAAACCTCAGCAGCCACCAAAGAACAATCAATGAGTGTGCAGAGACCTATGCGAACATCCCGTAATCCTGCGATCACCAAGCCAAGGCCTCCATCTGCAACTCGAGTAATAATTCGAAAGCCTGCATATTTACAAAACGCAAAAAACTGTGCACAGAACATTCCAAATCAACCTGTCGAGGAACAGCAACTTGAACCTGTCGAGGAACAGCAACTTGAACCTGTCGAGGAACAGCAACTTGAACCTGCAGTCGAGGAACAGCAGCTTGAACCTGTCGAGGAACAGCAACTTGAACCTGCAGTCGAGGAACAGCAGCTTGAACCTGTCGAGGAACAGCAACTTGAACCTGCAGTCGAGGAACAGCAGCTTGAACCTGTCGAGGAACAGCAACTTGAACCTGCAGTCGAGGAACAGCAGCTTGAACCTGTCGAGGAACAGCAAATTGAACCTGTCGAGGAACAGCAACTTGAACCTGTCGAGGAACAGCAGCTTGAACCTGTCGAGGAACAGCAACTTGAACCTGCAGTCGAGGAACAGCAAATTGAACCTGTCGAGGAACAGCAACTTGAACCTGCAGTCGAGGAACAGCAGCTTGAACCTGTCGAGGAACAGCAACTTGAACCTGCAGTCGAGGAACAGCAACTTGAACCTGTCGAGGAACAGCAAATTGAACCTGTCGAGGAACAGCAACTTGAACCTGTCGAGGAACAGCAACTTGAACCTGCAGTCGAGGAACAGCAGCTTGAACCTGTCGAGGAACAGCAAATTGAACCTGTCGAGGAACAGCAACTTGAACCTGTCGAGGAACAGCAGCTTGAACCTGTCGAGGAACAGCAACTTGAACCTGCAGTCGAGGAACAGCAAATTGAACCTGTCGAGGAACAGCAACTTGAACCTGTCGAGGAACAGCAACTTGAACCTGTCGAGGAACAGCAGCTTGAACCTGTCGAGGAACAGCAACTTGAACCTGTCGAGGAACAGCAACTTGAACCTGTCGAGGAACAGCAGCTTGAACCTGTCGAGGAACAGCAACTTGAACCTGTCGAGGAACAGCAACTTGAACCTGTCGAGGAACAGCAACTTGAACTTGAACAATCTCAATTGCAAACAGTTCAAAGAGTATCAATTTTTGATATTTCACCATTGCCTAAAGCATTCTCTGGTCAGGGTAATGGTAGAAAAAGGATAGCACAGAAATCGGAGATCATAACAAGTTCACCCTTCAAAAACATCCTTGTTGACAAATTTCAGAGTGATAACATTAAGAAACAAAAAAAGGAAGCTGCAATGCAAAAAAGGTCAACCTCGAAGTGTGCATCAAAGTCTACTTCCAAGTCTTCCTCAAAATCTTCTTCAAAGTCTGCTTCCAGGTCTGCTTTAAAGTATGCTAAACAGTCAGCTTCAAAGTCGGTTCCACAGTCAGCTTCCAGGTCTGCTTCAAAGTCTGCTAAACAGTCAGCTTCAAAGTCGGCTCCACAGTCAGCTTCCAGGTCTGCTTCAAAGTATGCTGCCAAGTTCTGTTTGAAAACAGCTTCTAAGAAGACATCTGATATTGAATGCATTTTTTGTACCGAACCTTACGTCGAACCACCAGTGGAAGAGTGGATTCAGTGCCACCACTGCAAGAACTGGTGCCATGAAGATTGCGCGGACACAGATAAACATGACGCCAATGGTAACTTTGTTTGCGGCGAGTGTTAGTTTTCTTGGCTAGAGAACAGTTTCAGGTTCTGTTAGTTTGCCATGTTTATTTTGCTCTTTGTTTATTTTACATGCAGACTGTCATAGAAGAACAGTTTCATTTTCAGTTAGGGCCTACTTTGCTATGTTTACCTCGCTGTATAGCTCTATTTAGAAATAATGTCATTACAATAATTATGTTTGGTATAATTGGTATGTTTGGTTTTGATAGGCCTACCTGTAGCCTACATTATAACAATAGCGTATCATTTTACCCCGGTGAATGGGGCAAACAGATACGCCTGTTTCATTTTGCCCCAAATGGCGGGGTAAAGTGATACATGCATAGCTTCCAATAAATCACAATTTCCAAAAAAACATCTGTACAATTTCAAATTTTTTCCTTACTAAGGTGTCTATGGATGGTAGAAGCATGAAATTGTACTTGGACCGGAATTGTTTTCCATTGATTAGATATATAAATTTTGACTCTACGAAATGTGTATTCCTTTGCCCCACTTCCCCCTACAGCGACCTTTTCGATTCAACAAGTCCGAGAGCTGATAAGTGCAAGTATTGCGACAAATATGTAGAGTCCTGCAGCTTTTTCTGGATCTCCAATCTTTCACTCAAAGCAATAGTGACAAGATTTAACTGGAGTAGGCTAATCGAACGTTTTTGATTGGAAAATGTCACTTCAACACACGCTTAACTTTATATATATATATATATATATATATATATATATATATATATACACGCTTAATATATATATAAATATATATATATGTACATATATATATATATATTTTTTGTTTAGACACAGTTCGTTAAATAGCACATATATATATATATATATGTATGTATGTATATATATGCTGTTTAACGAACTATGTCTAAACAAATATATATATATATATATATATATATATATATATATATGTATATATATATATTGGGATATACATTCGTTAGTTGCTGTTTAACGAACTGTGTCAAAACAAAGATGATTAGAGTCGCCCTCCTCCTTCTCCAGGCTTGGAACCGGCACTGTCAGAGTATGAGCAGTGGCGTAGTTAATAACCACGTATTGTTGTAGTAAAGTTACGTATAGGCCTACGCGAAAAGAAAATATATAATAACGGTTAGGGCCTATAGTTGCTAGATTATGCAAAGGAAGCCGAAAATCTACAGGTGCAAGAGACGTTGAAAACTCCAGAAGAAATAAAAGTCCACAAGAATGATTTCACATCATAAATAGACCTAAACACGACAACAAATGACACATATTGGGGTGAGATAAAACGATCGTACCTTTTATTACACGTCTGCATCTAAGGGATTGATAATTAATTCACTACATGCATGTATAGCCTTCATCAGCGACAACCCAAATTTAACAACCGCCTAAACTCTCCTTACAAGTTCAAAATCATGACAAGTTGTAGGGGCTTAGACCGACGAGTTATCAGGTTTTACCGGATTTCAAAAACCGACCTCAGAGCTGATCGAAGAGCAAGAGCATTTCACAATCTGGCACCACGCCAGAGTGTGAATAAAATCAACGAAGTGCCTCTACTTTCTGTATGCATAATAAAAGTTGTGTACTCACTCAGGCCGATCACAGCCAAAAAGACCACAAGTGGTAACATTGCTGTCCTGAACCAGTGTACACAATGCACATTCACGAAATCGGTTTTTAAAAATCCCGTGGGAATTTCACTGTAGCCGTTTAGTAAACTGCGCACTACAGAAGGCTGACACTACAGATGAAAACGCGGATATTTTTGATCTAGTGAGTAGATACCGCACAGCATGTGCTGAAGTTCCCTACAACACGAATATCTATCTAGGCTACGTGTACGAGATAATAATATACATCGTGTCATTTATTCATTCATTCATTCATTCATTCTGAAAATTTGTATAGCGCCCCTTCAGATACCTACTCAGGAGCGCTCCCAGTCCAGCCACGGCTAAAAAAGAAACACATAAGCTTAAGTGATTTAGTACATATGTATGCAAATATCTAGACACTCCGTAGCGCCCTTTTCAGCAGTCCTTGAAGTCAGTCGCTAAAGAATTACTGACTAACTTAATGTGTTAACGACTGACTTAGCGATTTAGTCGACTGGCTAAAGTAGGCTGACATTATCTGTCTCATCGGTCGCATAGTTCGTCAAAAACTCAAAACGGGCACACACGCTGGTATCAATTTGTCTTCATCTGCAGTTAAAATAGCTGGCTGTAGGCCCATATACAGCGTTGAAACCAACGTATTTTCAACACGACGTTTATCTAAATGAACAGCTAGATTACTTATTTACTTAGGCCTACTTAGCAATAGATCTCTCGGACACTGGAAGAAATAAGACAGTGCGTGCCATAGGCGTAATTTGTGGGGTACGAGGGGTGCCCGTACCCCCACTTTTTTGACTGGGGGTACCGTACCCTCGCTTTTTAAACAATGCCAATCAATATTTTATTACTGAGCATTACCAGAGATCGCAGTCTTCACATTGTTTCGTGTATGTAAGAAATAAATTGTTACCACCAACTTTTTAGACCAAACCTACGCCTCTGGTGCGTGCTATGGACGATAAATAACTTACTCTGAGAAACAACAACAATACTGATGACGTAAGTGTAACAAAGACGTCATCTTGCGATTATTGCTCCGATGACGTCATTTTTGAACTGATTCTTTTGTGCCTTGGAAACGAGTCGATCGAGGTTCATTTGGAAAATCTGTTTGGAAGAGATCAGACGCAACGGCGAGACATTTCAAAGAGAACAGTAGGCTATCAAAATTCGTCGATCAGAAGAAATAGCCTACAAAGATGAAGTGGGGCCTACGATGAGAAAACTGTACCATTTGAGGACACAAATTGACCAACAATCGAAATATCGACACGAAATGTCACTTCGAAAAGAAAATCCTCGAAAATATTGATCAGAAATTCGAAATTCGATATTCGACGAAAGAACTTCTCCTTTTGAAGACGTACATAATTTTCCAGTAGTTAAATGATCCGCACCAAATTGTAATTTCCAACAGAAAATCATCGAAATTTTGGATTAGATAAAAAAGAAATGAGAAATTCAACGAAAGAGCTGTTCCTTTTGAAGACACAAATGGAACAATACTCGAATGATTAACATCAACTTCTATTTAGAATTGGAAATCAACAAAAAAAATTGTATTATAAAAAGAAATTCGAAATTCGACGAAAGAACTTAACTGTTGCAGATGGAAATCAACCAATAGGGGGCCTATGACCTAACTGAATGATCGACACGAAGCTATTATTTCGAACAGAAAATCTAAATTCCATCAGTAAAGGTAGAAATTCAAAGAAATATACTTGTCGTTCTAATAGGCTATAGGCTCTGCCGTTATCAGCCGGTCATTAGCGAAACGTCTCGGAAACAAATTTTGATACTGTTAAGTGATAACCTGATGTTCAAAGTCGCACATGTATTGGAACACTGCAAAGAAGCACTGAAGCAGACTTCAATATGATATCCTCGTAACAAAAGACCATGACCTACGCGAAACATGATGCTTTAACGACGAGAGTGTACTAAAACTGACTGGGAAATCAATGCAGCTCGTCGTTAAAGTTTTAACGATTCCAGACAACATGGATTATTAAATCTAAAAATGATTGTTGAACAAGGCAAAGAAACTGAGACATTGCATAAAGTTAAACAGAGCAGAGGGTAGTGCTTGGCACTGCTTGCATGGTTTTAGTATTTGGCTTTTTATTAGTACTTTACACAGTTTTTTAACTTACTCTATGCCATTGATTTTACAGGCATACTCACTGTTTGATTTTACAGGCATACTCACTCTTGGCCCATCAATCTGACGACGACACTTAACCCTTTACTCATGGCCCAACCAACGCAGCTGCTGTACTGGTCGCGAGGATCCTTAATTGAGGCCACCACGTACGGCGCTGGACCATTGTATGTCTTCCAAACCTCCTCGGTCTTAATTCCGATAAAACCCAATTCATCTGGCTTGTGGTCGAGCCCAATACGCCAAGATTGACACTGTCACCAGCTGCGATGGATGTGTGAGCAAGATGACAATTGGCATATTATTATTTTTATTCTCGCCCGAGGTATCTAAGATCCCTCAGACGCTAAGATACTGCCTCCTGACAGAGTATATAGGCTAGTTAAGCTTGGAGTGTAGGCCTACACGGTTCTCATCTCTGGTGTGTGGTGTAACTGAGCCTCTGAAAGCCACAGCGTCATAGGCGTAGACTCTGGGGGGTCAGCCGGGGCACGTGCCCCCAATAATTGAGGAGCCGGGGCAATGCCCCCCAAAAATTGAGAGGAGAATTTCTTAAAATATTAAAATATTGTTTCAGTATATACAAATTTCTTCAGAAACAGAAAATCAGAGAAACATAACTGAAATACTATCAGAAATTCATAATGAAAACTAAGATTTATTTTTATCTTCAATATCTTCAATATGAAACAAATTTACATGTAGGCCTAAACAAAACGCCCCATTTCATACGCATTAACGTAAACCGGAAGCCCCTGCTGACTGTCCAGACTAGAGGTGAAAAAAGTTTTCTCGGTATTTGGTTTTAAACAAAACCAAAAGAAAAAGAAAACCACAATTTTTTTTGTTTCACAAAAAAATAAATTTCTTATTTTTGTAGAAGTTATTTTAATAACATTGATTTAATGATTTTTAATTTTTGGAAATCGTAATTAACTGAATTAAACTGAGTTGGAGTTCTTGTTCATGCCATTTTTTATGATTTTTATGATCCGAAATCCGAAAATCTGAAAAACAACCAAAACAACAAAAACCATAAAAACGAAAAAACAACAACAACAAAAAACAACTTTTCATATTGAAAAAACTTGTTTTTTTGGTCCAGAATCCCCCAATATTTTTAATTGCCTGAATAAAATAAAATACTCACGGTTTCATTAAAATGGCGAGTAGTCCGAGTTGACATTTTTTTGTAAGGAAAAGAAGTCTTGGGCTGAATGTGATTTTTTGGGTTTTGGTCTCGGTCTTGGTCTTGAGGTTCAAAGTCTTGGTCTTGGTCTTGGTCTCGAGGTTCAAAGTTTTGGTCTTGGTCTTGGTCTCGAGGTTCAAAGTCTTGGTCTTGGTCTCGAGGTTCAAAGTCTTGGTCTTGGTCTTGAGATTTAGGGTCTTGACAACAAGACTGTTAAAAACCAACTCGAGTGCACTCGAGACCAAGACCTTGATCTCGAGGACAACAAGTCTGTCCGGTCTTTTATCATCAGTCATGCCAGGTGGATCCTTAGAGCTGGGGATGTCCGCCCCCTCGATGGCTTTCCACACCAGGTCATTGATCGCAAAGTGGCCTGCCGTCCTGCCCGAGGACCACCTGCAGTCCAGCCCATGGTGTCCTGCTGTCATCATCATCATCATCATCATCATCATCATCATCATCATCATCATCATCATCATCATCATCATCATCATCATCATCATCATCATCATCATCATCATCGTCATCGTCGTCGTCGTCGTCGTCGTCGTCGTCGTCGTCGTCGTCGTCGTCGTCGTCGTCATCGTCATCATCATCATCATCATCATCATCATCATCATCATCATCATCATCATCATCATCATCATCATCATCATCATCATCATCATCATCATCATCATCATCATCATCATCATCATTACGATGAATCGCTAGTGTTGTGATTAAGCCGAATTCCGATGCAGTGAATTTCACTTAATAATCGGTAGATGGCTTTCGCAGATGTCGAAAGCGTCACCTGACGACTGCAAGTGCAGCTGGTGACCGTGTCTCTGATTCAGATGTGAATCGGATGGTCCTCGAACGTTGTGCGGAGTTTGTTTTGGTCGTTGTTTTGTTTACTTTCAAACTATACGTTTCTCAATGCATCAACAGTTGACATAGCGAGTTTTCCAACTCTGTCTGCGTTTTAGCATTGACCGATAGACTGATTCAAACAAGTTATAAAGGAGATTTTAGGAAGCAGAGTTTGTGTGATTGCTGTTTGAGCTGCGATTAGTGTAGGCCGATTCATAGGTGTTGGTTTGGCCTACCTGTTAGAGCGCCATGTTACACCGTTCGAGTGGAAAGCTGAGGTTAACCTTCGTGATGTGTTGTCGGACTTTATTAGTTTTGGTTTTAATATTCGCATATTCGTCGGCTTCTACGAGTCCGAAGCCGCCAGAGCTGAAACAAAGCAAAGGTAGGTGGATTCGTGATTGTAGGCCTCACAGGTATCGTTTTAGGTACCGCCTCCGTCAAGTTTTGTGTTAATATTCGCATTCATATATTGGATATTCGGCATAAAAAGCTGCAGGTAATTATTTAAAAATTTTCATGTTGTCATATTTCTCCACAAATTCTTTTAACGCAAATACGATTCACCAGCAGTTATTCTTCCAGGCAAATTCACCATAGAATCGAAAACTGCTTCCATGTGCAAGGGGCCTCAGAAGGATCCCATAACGGTGGAGACTCTAGTTTCCCACGTTTCCTCACTCAAATTGTCACGTTACTTGTCAAAGTAAAGGGATTTTTGCTTCCTATCAAGAGCTACTTGCCTAGACAATCACCAGAAAATATTAGGCTCTTCCCAGCTGTTGGAAAATAGGGCCCCAATACTTGTCAAACTAAGCTTTTATGTTTCATACGATGAGTTATCCATCAGGGCAATCGCCAGAACATCTGAAATTGCTATTATCCATTGGCTAATAGGACCCAATTAGGCACAAACATGGAGAAATTCTATTTTCACATGTTTTCTCACTTTGTATGTCAGGTAACTTGTCCAACAAACATATTTATGGTTCCTAACATGAGATATCGAGCTGGGCAATCATTAGAACATCTTAAACTGCTTCCAAAGATGCTTAAATCGCTTCCATGTAATGGCTGATGGGACCAAAGAAGGTCCAAACACAGAAAAACCCTATTTTACGCATTTACTCTCTATATATCAGGTAACTTGTCCGTCTAAGGATTTTGTGCTTTATATCTTGAGTTATCCGCCTATGTATTCACAAGAAAATCTCAAACTACTTTGTTATTGGCTAATGGGGCCCCAAAGGTCCCAAAAATGGAGACATTTAATTTTCACACATTTTCTTGCTAAAAGTGTAAGGTTACAGGTTTATTGTTTGAGAATGACTGATTATATCCTAGGGGGGTAATTCATGATAAGAAGCATAGAAACCTTAGATGGTAGGGTTACCTGACAGTTTGAGAGAGACTAATGTGAAAATAGGATTTATCGAGATTTTGGCCCATTTAGGTTTCCTTGTGCTTTACCTGGAAGCAGTGTGAGACTTCTGATGATGATGGCCTGACGGAATGGATGTTTGTGAATGGTATTTCTGTGAGAAACTTTTTCAGAGAAGTACGACAATATGAAGCTTACCGTACTGATTATCAAATATCTGAATGTGAATATCAAACCAACAGAATGGAGGTGTTGTAGGACTACTATGGTTAATTGATATTCTAGGCTAGTAGTAATAGAGGCGCAGTGTGTCAGTCGTGTGACTTCATAATTGGCATTGTGTAATGTGCTATAAAGTCTTCATCATCGTTTAACTTTTTTTTCATTCAGTTTCATTTTCATATTACTCTCAGTTATGAGGTGTTGTAGGACTGATATGGTTAATTGATAGTAGTACCGGTAATTGAGGCGCAGTGTGTCAGTCGCGTGACTTAATAATTAATAATTAATATATGCCTTTATTGATGTCAGAGCTTATCTGATCATAGTTTATCTGTCATAAAATGTTAACACTAATTTATATTACCTTCATCGCAAAAACTTTTTTTAAATGTTTGATTGAGTCAGATGTGTTTTATTCAGCCTAATTGTAACGTAGGGTTTCATTTTCTAGAGAAGAGAATTAACAAGTGGTAACTTTCTGGAATCCTAAGACCTTTGAAGTGGAAATTGCCTTCACACATCACTGCCATCATCATCTAACCATCTAGCATAAGGGACTGATCATCTCTGGTCAAGCAGACATTTAGCAGGTACCTGAATCTCTGGTATTGCTTATTACTGCTGCTCTTATCCAAAGTTCAGCCATTAATTTCGGTACACACAGACATTGACAGATACAGCTGGAAGTATATGGGCTTCCTTTAAATAGGTACCTGCTAAATGTCTGCTTGCCCGAAGATGATCAGTCCGGTTTCAATTAATTCAGCACACCACATATTTTCTGTTAACCTTAAGTCACACTTGTTTAGAGCACCTCTAGATGCATGTGTATATGGCTCACATGGGAAGTAGTAGAAACTTAGTAGTTTCAGTTTAACCACACTGTGTGATAACAAAGATCATTAGCATTACCCTCCTCCTTCATCCAGGCTCGGGACTGGCACTAGGGCACGGACCTGCAGTGGTGGAGTTATTTTGGAAGTGCTTGAAGGATGCTATATATATATATAGATTAGCATTTGTTTGTGACTTTCTATGTGCTAAAAGCTTCATGATTATATACATATATTATAAATGTATAATATATTCTGACATATATATGTGTGTGTTTTGTTACATTACTTGCACATGAACTGATCATATCTATCTTTATTCTGAAAATGGTGCTCTTTATAATAAATTTGCAATGAAACCATGAATTGTGTGATAATTTGGTTTTCAAGCTCCATCTAATGCGGTATTTAAGTTTGAAACAATACATTTATAATCTGTAAACTGTGCAGTAAGTCCACCTTACAACAGTAAGTTATCACCTGTCAGCTGCAGAGTCAGTTGTTTACAGGTGGTAGACCTTATGGTATGTCAGTCACTGTCTACTCAAGGGGAGATCTTATGCACAGGTTGCTTTCTGGTTAGTAACTGTTGTAAGTGTTGTAGTTTTCTTACTGGTAATTGGACTATTTGGTGTCAGTTTAACCCTTTAATGACAAGAGGGATTAGTTTTCCATACATTTTGTGCACCGGGTGCACCCTCATCGTTAAAGTGTTAACCTCCTTTCTAAGCTTCTATTCTATTCTGTAAGTAATGCTTGCTTCGTTTTAGGTATAACATGTTAAGTGCAGAGACAGTGAATGGAATCTCTGCTATACTTATCATTGTTGTTGTTTGCAGCAAAGGCCAATTGCAAATACCAATTTAGAATTTTGTCTGAGCTGTGTGCTTTTACTGTGCTTTCGATTTGCACTTGTTTTTGACTTTCTATGTGTTAGAAAGCTTCATAATAATAATATTGGATGTGTTAATTAGTGTTAGGAATGATTTCCTGCTTCCTAGACTGCCTTTGTTATATTGTTCTGTTCTCTTCTAGGTGGCCTTTGTTATGGGGTTATTAATAGGACTTGACTAATCACTTGGGGCATGAATATCTGAAATACCCTTATTTCAGTTCCTTTGATGAGCATTCTAGTGCTTGTAAAAAGTACAGTTCTTTGAACCACAGAGGCTGATTACCTACTAAGGCCTACACGTCTGTAGTCCTTAGGGCTTTTTTCCACACAGATTTAGGAATGCTATCTTGATGCATGTTCCACCCTACTGTGTGCTAGTGTTGATGACTCCATTTGTCTGGCCTCAGAGCGTCACAGAGGAGGTGCGTGGATTTGCTTTGGGTACAGAAGAAAGGATCCATAAGGTTACCCTGCGACCTTTATTAGCCTTGGAAATGGATTCTGAAGAGAGATGGGATCAGTTCTCTTCCTGGCCTCTGGCTGCATCCGCAGCTCTTCTCCTATTGTGATTGATGGCCTAATTAAGCATCCTGAGCTAACAAAGCATTCTCAGCATTATTTTTCCATATTTTTATTATATCATTAGAGATCTGAGGAGATTCAAGAAGACGCTCTGATGGAGTCTTCTGGTCTAACCTTACTCTTCAGTGTGAAAGAGACAGACAGACAGACAGACAGACAGACAGACAGACAGACAGACAGACAGACAGACAGACAGACAGACAGACAGACAGACACAGAGAGAGCGAGTGAGAGACAGATTTAGTCTTGCAGTGTTTGATGACAGTTTCTATTCACTGTTAGCAGCACTGGAACAGTAATCACAACTGCTAATTAGGTTGATTTAATCTGACAAAGTCACAAAGCTGTGAATTTGCTCATTGCTCTTTGTATGGAGTTGTAGAGGGATTTCCAATCTGTTCTTCCAATCTGTTCTTGTGTCTTTTTCTGAAGACCATTCCTGGCATTCCAGTTCATACAGACCTTGACATTCACGGTTCAAAGGCTCTGCGTATGGAATGTTTGTTTATATTGGACTTAAAATTGTAATTTAATTTCGTGTGATATTTAGGTAGTTGTTAAATGTTCCATGAAAGTTTGTACTGTTGTATTAACAATTTTTGGTTCCAAGGGTTAAAATAGGAACATGGTTTCATAATTCATTCGTTCATTTATTCAGAGTGCTTTTATAGAACCCCTCCAGCCCAACTCCGGGGATAAAGTACAATTTTAAAATGCTTGTGAAAAGTGTATGCAGCATCCTTAGTTAAACAAACAGGCAAATTTGAAGGAAGGTTATCGGGCTCAACCACTGAAAGGCACCACAGCACTACAAGCATTGATATGAGAAATAGTATTGGGCCATAGATTTCATCTCTGGCCCATCTGACCAGAAGCAGAGGGTGACGTAGGGCTCTTAAGACCATCCTACGCTGGTGTGTGTGTGTGTGCGTGCGTGCGTGCGTGCGTGCGTGCGTGTGTTTGAGTCGCAAACAAACACTTGGATGCATTTTTTAAAGAATGCATCCAGCCTCTTTTGAAAGACTGCTAACAGGCACTATGCAAATGGAATACAAATGTCCGGAAACGCAATTGAGTGAAGCATAGGGCCTTGTCAAAGGCCAAGGACTGAGTTTCTCCAAGCAGTTGTGAGCTAGACACATCAGCTGTGAAGCATATACTGACGTTGGCCATTCCAGTCCAACAGAAATTAACTGGAAATTCATCAGTAGAAGATCGCTTAATAAAATTCACAGCTGTCATTCCTCATCCTGGATGCAGCTCAATCCAGGAACTGTGAACTTAGTGTCAACTAACAACTGTGGATGTAAATCCATTGGTTGGGCTGCGCGTGTGTGTTTGCAGAAGCCTACTACTGGCAGAGGGGCGATCTTGTCTGACAGGTGGGGGGGGGGACACTTTTGAACTGATCTGGTCAAAAAAGAGTTTTGAACTGATCTGGTCAAAAAGAGTTTTGAACTGATCTGGTCAAAAGAAGAGGTCAATAATATTTTTAAAATCTTTTTTGCTGTTTCTTCAAAATTCGGGGGACAACTGTATACTGTGTCCCCCGCGGGATCGCCGGCCTCTGACTACTGGTGACATTTCTGGTTATCTGAGCATTGCTTTGTAACCAATGAACTTCTGGTCTTGACGACATTTAACGAAGTTCAAGATAGCAGAGAGATCACCACTGGTTTGTTGGTTTCTTTTGAAGAACACTGTATCAATTTCTCATTACAAGTAAAATTGCTCTGCTGTGTTTTCTTCAGCAGAGCTAAAGTTGCAAAGCGCTGTTTCAGTGTTCATCTGAATATACATAGATCTCGCTGCTGATGAATTCATTTCTGACCTGACTAACGTCACAAACAACTTCATATTTTTGACAGTAGGAAAATAGTGGAGGTGTTTTCAATAATGTACACAGATTTCTGCATTTAGATCTGGACTTCTGGATAAAAGTCACGAAGCAAACATTGGCTGTTGTTCTTATGAGTAAAGAAATAGGAACTGACTTCTTGTGATCTAGGTCATCCTTCCTTCTCACCATGTTGTGTCCTTCTTCGAGTCTTTGTAACAGACTGACTGGAGATTTCGTGGACATTCACATTTGATTCATTCAGAGTCAGGACTTCTCTGGCTCAATCTAGGTCTTTTGCCTCCATTGACCCTGCTCTTTGGAATGAGCTTCCTCCGTTCGTTCGTTCTTGTATTCTCTCAGGTAACGTCTCTTCCTCTTTTACCTTTCTTAAAACTTGCTGTTTCTTTCGGGGTCTCTCGCACTGGGAGCGCTTCTGAATGGCCCTCCCGCTAGAAGCGCTTTATATATATCCAAATACAATTAATACAATTTGATTGACCCAGATTGACTGGCTGACTATTTGTGTGACTGACTGACTGGGTGGCTCTCTGATGGATTACCTGAATAACTTGTCAAACTGTCAAATAGTCAGTAAAGTTGCTTGAAAAATGGATTGGCTGGTTAGCTGATCTGCTGCTGACTAACTGGTTGACTATCTGGTAGAATCTTTATGTAATCTTAGTTTAGTGTTGTGGTTTGTTTTTTAATTTCTCAGAAAACATATGAATAAATGTAGTGAATCACTCTTAGTTGATGGGTAGTAGAAGCATGTGTGCATGGGTAATCCACTGAGTTGTATGTAATGATTACTGGAGCAAAGGAACTGACTGGTGCTGACCGAAATGGTCCCATTGTCCTAACTGGGTAAGTGAAAACTCCTAGTCCTTGTATGGCCACGTTGCTGTCCGCTGCATTTGACCCCCTCTCCTATAGTGGCTGGTAAGTTGGCAGTGGCTAACAGGGGTCACAGACATGGGCGGAAGTTTTATAGTGGTATAATCATTGCCAGCTGGTGTCACTTGCCATCCTCTTCCTGTTTACATTTATCCATGGATTCTTATATCTTCCTGTTCTCTGTCCTCCGGCAGGTGGCGCCTGGTGTGGTGCTGAGCTTCTTCTTTAAGTCTGCTGTGTCCATCCATCCGTCATCATCCATCCGTCATCATCCACCCTAGCAACATCTGTCTCCGTCTTCCTCCTGTTTTCTACCCCTCCATTCTGCCATCAATTGCCTTTGTTGATAAGGGGACTCCTATATATTTACCCCTAAAGATATGTAGGAGTTCATGCATTTGACCTGTTGCATAGTGGCTTAGTACCATGTTCATTTGACCTGGGTTGGGGGGGGGGTGCTTTGCAGCAAATCTCTTAGAGCTATTTCGGGCCTCTTCTCAAGTATTATAGGGCCTACCACAAATGTATTACATTATGTTTAACTACAGAATTGATCTCTTACTTGAGTGGCCTCTTATTTGTTTAGGGTTGGCTTTGACCCTTTTGGAAATAACTGTACAAATTGTGTGACCCAACTCTGATCTCGGGAATTTTGAGTGCGTAGATCTTTTGTTAGCAGGATATGATGCCTTCATCACTGGTGGAAAGAAGCGCAACACCTGCCGCCTCTGTTGCTCATATCCATTGTTACTTTTGATTTCCAGAAGGTGCTTTGGTGCAGGATTAGCTGCAGTTGTACAGCTGTACAGCAGTTTGGCAATGGCAAATGCAACTCTTCCGAATAGATGGATGGATAGATGGATGAGTGGATGGATGGATGGATGGATGAGTGGATGGATGGGTGGTTGGGTGGTGGGTGGATGGATTTGATTGATGGATGGATGAGTTGGTGAGTATATGGGTTGGTAGGTGAGCTTGGTTGGATGTTTTTGGTTGGTGGGTGTATGGATGACAATGGAAACTGGTGGGCCAGTGGTGGCAAAGTGATAGATGGTTAAATTGGTAATATCCTTTGATAATTAACTAGATGCATCTAGATGAATTACAGTGGTGAAAGAAAGAGCATTTGTGGGAAGTGGTTGAGTATGATGTTGAGTCTCCTGACTGTTGAACTATTTATTAAGACGGTTTCATGTGCATTGAGATCCGATAAAGCCATAGAAATCCTACAAGGGTCGATCATACTCCCTCCAGATGTTGATAAGGAGAAATTGCCGGATAAGTTTATGAAAGGCTGGTGATCGTAGATGCTGTTGGTTACTCAGTCAATATGTTCTCATGATTTGTTACCTGTCTTCTCTAGATTCAGTTTCACTTGTGACCATTTGTCTCTTATTTAGTTTAAATAAATGATTACTTTCTTCAATATGAGTGGGTGGATTGTTTGTTTCCTAATTACTTATTTACTTGCTGACTTACAGACATACAGGCTGTAATTAGATTTATAGGTATATGCCTTAGTGATTCGACTTTTGTGTGTATGTGAGTGTGTGTGTACGTGTACGTGAGTGATTGTGTTTGTGTGTGTGTTTGTGTGAGTGTGTGTGCATATGTGCTAAATATAGAGAGCTGTGACTCTTAATGGAGTTATCTTGTTTCGTGACAAGATGAGCCATTCTTCTTCTCGCTGAGTTGTTTGAGAATGAATTTCCAGCAATCGTTATACTGTTGCATCAATTGGTGATGCTGCTACAGCCTGGACTCTGACAATTTTCTTTCCGGATGACCACTGGAGATGGGAGGGACAGTTGTCTGGAAATAATTGCCTGCTTTGCATAATGTCCGGATGCACTATCTGTATTCCAGTTTGCTGTTTTGTACAAGCACTGATCGACCCTTTATCAGTGCCCTGATGGGCTACAAATTACTTCCTTGCCTTGGGAGATGTCAATGGCTGGATGACTGGATGGATGGATGGCTCGAGGGATGGACAGAAGGACAGATGGATGGATGGATGGATAGATGGATGGATGCTTTGAAGTCATTTTGACCAGTTTTATAAATTTTATTTTGCATGCCTGTAAGGAAGCAAGTTAAAGAGTAATTAGGAACAAACGGATGGATGTACGGATGGATGGATGCTTTTAAAAATCATTTTGATAATTTTGATATTTACTGATAATAATTTGATATTGTGCTTAAATGAGCTTAAGATAAATTGAAGCAAATCTGAACTTCCATTGTTTCTCTTCCCTTTTCATTTTGTGTATGGTGTCTTGTGTGAGATTCAGTCATTCTTTCTACTTTTACAAACCATTCAGCATCTGCTATGAGTGTCTGTATCCAGCAGAGTTATTTGCATGTCCTAGGACTGTCGTGTTTCTTAATTTCTATTTTTTTTAGTGTTCAGTTTCCTGGAGTTTCCTGTAACCAACTCTTTTCTGTTGTAAGGATTTACTTGTAGCCTACATAGTACAGTGCTCAGTAAAAACTTGTAGTATATGTTGCCCAATTGTTGCTACTGGTTTTCTACCAGCCCTTGTGAGTCATCATGTACTAGGTCCACAAGTGTTTATCTTCCTCTCAGATAAAGCATGCGAACATGCTCGTCTTAACCTAGTATGCTCTAACTGCTCTTTGGTGAAAACTGCAGTTGTTCTATTCTATTTCAGTCCTTGGCTGAACTGATTTGCCTCACGAAACATTTGTTACGGAGCTGTGCAAAAATTTTAAGAAGCTGTCTGGGTTATTTATTCGATATTTTGTGTTACATTAGCAGCTTAAAGGCCTGAAAAGAAATTATGTACTGTGTTTTTTGTGTTTTCCTGGTCTACAGTTTTTGTGCTTAAAGTGAATTCACTGATCCAACAGATGTTGCAGTTGATATTGGTTCATTTGAACTAAGTACTGGTCAGCAAGTCCTCTGCTTCATGGAGTCCAACCTTATCCGGAAGCAGCATTTTAGGTGTCTGCAGCAGTCCTGCCCCTCTAAGCCACAACATCCATCATCGCTTTAGGATGAAACCTTTGTTTTCAGCTGATGAATGTCAGTGAATTAATGCTGGGACCACCAAGTGTCTGGGAATTTGTAGTGACAGTGGACACAGATTGTTGGAGAGGCGGTCTAGAAAGTACAGGGCCACTGGAGGAGTCCAATCAGACATTAAGTCATGTCTGATAGCTTGGGCTTGTTGGCTCTGTGGGAGGAATTGCTACAGCTAAACAAGAATAGATAATTCCTTGATTTGAGTCCCATTGAATGTTGAGTCCTGTTGAATTGGGGATAAAAAAAAAGAATTGAATGTCAATGTTTGGTGAATTAGTATCTATGGAATGTTTGATAAAATTGCTCTGTGGAATGTTTGGTAATATTGCTGGTGAAATAGGATCTATGGTTTTATGCAGATTTTGGGTGGACTGGCTATTGAATTGGTATACCACTGCTGTGAATGTTGGTAGAGTTGTTGACGAATTCGGGATGGTATAGTGTCTTAATGGGTGTGCTGATGTTATCAATAATGAAACTGTTTCTGAAGACTGTTAGTTAAGAGCCATAGTCAGTTATTCTCCGAAAATGCTTATGAGTCTGAGTCAGAGATGCAAGTTATTCTGATAGGGAGAGACAAAGACAGACAGAGACAGACAGACGGAGAGAGAGACAGAGGTTAGCAGCCTCAACCTTGTTTAGATTTGCCTCCCTGAATGTGGCCTCTGCCGTTGCCCCCAACTCTGCCTAGTAGCAGGCAGACTGATCGGTTAGGTTCAGTGCTCCATGATCGAAGCAAAGTTAGTTGTTGTCAGCTGGAAAGAGGAGAATTAACAGCTACAGGCTCTGGATGCTTCTTCTTACATTCATTTGATTAATTCTCTACCAGGGTAAACACTAAACAGCTGTGGTAAATGGCTTTCAGAGATTAACACAGTCTTAAGGTTAAGGATTTTGATAACTAATGCATTTGAGTAGGTTGTGTAATGCACATGACATGTTAGTTCATGGACCTGGTGGCTGGATGATTCTTTGCTCTGGTTTTCATTGAAGCCTTCTTTCAACCAGTTTAGAGTAGGCAAATTTTATTTGATAAGGTAAAGTAGTGAGATGTTGTTACATTTTTATCAGCTGTAGTAACATCTTGCGGTATTACCTGGACAGTAAACCCATTACCGTGTAAAATCGCCATTGCTGTCCCCATTACCATACGGGGGGTGGGGGGAGCATTACCATGTCACTCTCTACTATGCACACTGTTAGTTTCATGAATGGCAGTGGCAGTAACGGGATGATCAGTTTCATCATGATTCCACTGTTCATAACTGAACCAGAGTTAACAGTAATCCAGTCGACCAGGATTTAGTCATGATGTCATTGTGGGTGGATATGATCTGAATATTAATTGTAGTCCTAGATTATCATGCATGAGTAGTGTTTATAAGTATTCGAGTATTCAAACCTCCTGCTCAATATGGTGCAGTTCTTCTGCATAAAGCTAATTCATTAGTCACAGCATTGGCCTACACATCAACAAACACACACGCATGCACACGCACACACACACACATTAGTCCTTTGAGTCTGGATGAGAGTACACTGAGCAAGTCCATTAATTTTGTTTGAAACTGTTATGTTCACTTCTTGTCAGTAGGTGAAAGTATTGTGGATTTTATGCACTGTTGTTTTTGCTTCAGAACAAGGGTGTGCATGAAATATATTTGCATTGTCAATACTTTGTTTCCATCAGAATTTATCACAAGTTGACTTATGGACTGCAAACAAGGGCAACGTTCACTTGCCTACATTTCATAATCATTAAAGGCTGATGTGAAGAGTATTAATAATAAATTTGTCAGCTTACCATCTTCTCTGTTCAAGGCAGATTATAGTTGTGTTCAGCTATCTATGTGAATTCATCCATTATTTAGATGCTTTGAAGTCCTTATTTGTTGATTTTATGGCATCTTGGAAAGTGTTTGCATATAAGCCACTTGTGGGGAATGATTGCTATTTCCATCAGAAACTGGAGAGATGTGATGAGTGCATGTGGGAAGATGTGCAGACACAGTTGTCGCGTGAGGAGATCGACAACAACGACGAGATGGTATCATCATTATGATGTAAGCGTCGTTGCCGGTCGAGATAGGATGATGACGGACGAAAAGCCAGTCTCCACTTGGGCAACAATGAAGGCAGCGAGGCCCAGGTGTAATCGGACACCACACAGCCAAGGTGTAATAGGACACCTCGCGGCTATGGTGTAACCAGACACCGCCCGCGCTGCAGGCGAGCGACGACCCGCGTATCGAGGAGCAATCTGACACTAATTGACGATAGCTTGACGTGGGGAGGGGGCTGACTGATGCACGCTGGAGTTCCTACTTAACAGAAGGGAACGGAGAACACGGGACTTATACTGCTGACGGACGCGACGTGTGAACATCGGTCGAGCGAGAAACATCGGGAGGAACGACCAGCGGGGCGGCAGAGTATAGTCCGTCAGATTCAGAGACTGACGCGAAAGAACGATCTGTAGTTAGGCTGTACGAAGCAACATTTGAGATAGTCCGATTTAATATCTAAACGCTTTAATACTACGTGGAAGTTCCCGTAGAGTTAGTGTATATATATTTGTTTCTTTAATTAAATTCATTTATTAATTAAACAAAGTTCGACGTGAATCTTCTATAGAAAAGTTAGGCACGTTAAATAAAAGTGCAAATAAAAGAACAAGCAATCGAGGGTCGACATCAACACACGGCAAACACACGACAGGGCGACCTCCGATTGCGACATTGGCGCAGCCGACAGGATTTTTCAACTGAAGACGTCACGACGAAAAGCGGAACCGGAAACGGAAAAGAGGAATCTCAACAGATCGGGACCAGCGGCGAATACAACCCTTCGCAACTGGAGAAATCGAGTGCCGGACTCCGGAGACGAAGGACTCGAAGGAACCGACAGCAACAGGCAAGGACGAGGAACAAGAGCGCCAACGGACGACCGACCATCGCTAGCAACGACGGACGGGAGTGGCAACGGAGGACAGCGGATCAGCCAAGATACCAAAAGACGGAACACGCTCGACGTATCAGAGGGTAAGTCCTTACTGGTAGTCGTGGTAATCTGTGAGGTTGCGGTTGAGGTCTGGATGAGGATTGGTGTGCGAATAGCCGAGGCTTTTGCGTAGCTCCTTTTGCTCAGTTCTGTTCTTGTTGTATTTGTGGTAGAATTTTAGGACGTTGTTTTCTTTGATTTCTGACCAGCGGTGACTCTCCTCTAACTTACTTATCTTTTTCTATTAGTGAGCGGACTGTTGGAAGATGGATAAGTTGTCGGCATGGAAAAGAATGATGGTGCGGAACATACCCCATCACAGACTAGTCACATATCTGATAAAGATGGGACTAGAAGAGAAGGAATGGGATCCCATGAATATGAACCAGCTCCGAGAGGCTAGCGCTGAAATAATTGTTTCTGGACGGGAGGCCCCGCCAGAAGTAAGTGAGGAAGTAAGCACAGATAGCATTATTAACTCAACAGTGCAGAGGCAGCTAGTCGAGCTCAAACGATTAAAATACGAGAGAAAGGAAGCGGAGAGAGAGGAGAGGAGAAAAGAAGAGGAGGAGGAAAGGCAGAGAAGGATCGAAGAAGAGAGAGAGAGGAAACTAGAAGAGGAAGAAGAAAGGCAGAGAAGAGAAGAGAGAGAGGAAGCGGAGAAACTGAGGAGAGAAGAGAGAGAGGGAGCGGAGAAGAGACTCAGGCTACTTGAGGAGAGAGCGGAGAGGAGAATGGAAGAGAAGAAGGAAAGGCAGAGAAGGATCGAAGAAGAGAGAGAGAGGAGACTAAAAGAGAAAAGAGAGAGACGAAGGCTCCTTGGGGAGACGCAGGCTGAGAAGCTCAGGATAATTGGGGAGGAGAGCAGGCTGCTTGAGGAGAAGCGGGCTGAGAGATTAAGGTTTCAGGAGAAGTTGAGGAAAGAAGAAAAGGAGGAAACAGAGAGACTCAGAATGCTAGAGGAAAAGCAGGCTGAGAAGCTCAGGCTTCAGGAGGAGAAGCAGAGGAAAGAAGAGAAAGAGGAAGCAGAGAAATTAAGGCTTCAGGAGGAGAAACGGAGGAGAGAAGAAAAGGAGGAAACAGAGAGACTCAGAATGCTAGAGGAAAAGCAGGCTGAGAAGCTCAGGCTTCAGGAGGAGAAGCAGAGGAGAGAAGGGAAAGAGGAAGCAGAAAAATTAAGACTTCAGGAGGAGACTTATGCACGAGAGTACATGAAAGTGTATATTACAGGGCTCCCTGTGACATCGTCTCTAATAGATAGCGGGGCCGAATACAATTGTGCGCGAGCAGAACTAATCAGGCCGCTCAACCTACCTGTGGTCAAGCAGATAGAGGTGAAGGGGCTGAACGGTCAATCAATGATTGTGGACGTGGTGCGGCTGAGACTAAAGGGGTCTCAGGCCGGCGAGGACAGGGAGGGGGAGGTAAATTACGCCCCTGATGTTCGGATATGGGCGGCACTCATTAAAGACTTTAATGAACCGTTAATTATCACGCCCACTACAGCCGACTTGCTGCGCGAGACAGCGTTGTACTCGTGTCACGCGGCCAGCGCTCCTGAAATAGATCAAATTTCAGAAGCGCAGGCGGTCGCAAGGACGGAGACGAGTGAGGAAGAGGAGAGAGGGGAGGAGGTAGAGGGACTTAGGACGCTGATAGGCGAGGATTACTTCACGGGCGCTCAAGCAGACAGTGGGAGTGTAGGAGAAATCGGTCCCGAAGAAACGGATAATGAAGAGCTATTCTTCAATCCTGAGATACCACCCCCACCCAAGGAAGACACAATAGTAGGCAGAAACAAGATGGCGGCCGAACAAGCACAATGTTCGACACTAGCACCATTCTTGGCCCACGGGAAAATTGGGGCGAAGAGCTTCTTCACTGAAGACAATTTGCCCTTTTATAAAGACAAAATAGCTGGGCATTCTGTAAAACAACTGTGCTTGCCTAAAGAGAGAATAGACAAAGTCATCATCCAATCACCGGAAGCGCGAGGAGCAAAGAAGGAGGGCCAATGGCAAGGCCCGGCCATCATCGCTCAGGTGAAATCGCCCTACACATACATCGTGGAAATAGGGGGCAAAAGCCGCTTACTACACGCAAATCGGATTCGCAAATATAACGAAAGAATACAGCAAGCATTGATTAACAATTGCTCCATTCTGTTCGAGAAGGACGAAGACTTCGGTCACGGGGAAGCGATGGGTAGCTTCGTCACGAGGCAGACAAGGCCCAGTGCACAAGTAGACCCTATTGCCGTTGCACACTTAACGGTACCCGAGCGGAAACAGCTGTTTAGTCTGTTAGACAGGTTTCCAGATGTGTTCTCGGACAAACCAGGTTTCTGTCCCGTCCTAGAACACACAATCACTGTTAGCGCGGAGTTCAGGCCGAAGAGTTTGCGAGCCTATGAGGTGCCGGAACTGCTCAAACCGGAGATGGAGAAGCAGACCCGCGAACTTTTGGCCCTAGGTATTATCACTCCCTCACACAGTGACATGGCAGTACACTCGATGACGTGGCCGGATCACATGAAACACCTAGAGAAGTACTTAATGACTATTCAACAGTCGGGTCTGACCCTTAACATTAAGAAGAGTTCGTTTGCTAGGCGACAAACAACGTTTGTAGGTCACCTGATCGGATCAGGGAGCATTGAACCGGATCCTATGAAAATCGCAGGGCTAGGGAAAATCCCTCAACCCGAGTCCAAAAAGGACATACGGAGATTAATTGGCTTCTTCAGTTATTTTAGGAACTGCATCCCTAACCTGGCTGAGACAGCCAGAATTCTCATTGACTGGACCCAGAAATCGGTGCATGTTAAGATACCCTGGCGAGCTGATCACCAAAAGGCGCTAGATAATCTTACGCACGATTTAAATAACGCGGTATGTTTGCAGACAATTGACTACGGCAGAGTGTTTGGTCTATCGACTGACGCTTCAGACAAAGCAGTCGATTGCTGCGTATTCCAAATTCAAGACGAGGGTACAGAACGGCCAATATGTTGCGCCAGTTCTAAATTAGATGCTACGCAAGCGCGTTGGGCCACTGTGGAACGCGAAGCGTACGTTGTAATCTTTGCGTTGAAGAAGTTTAGGAATTGGATTTGTATGTCAAGGACCACCCTCTACTCTGACCACCACCCCTTGACTTTCCTAACTGCTTCTACGCCCACAAGTGCTAAACTTGCGAGATGGGCTCTGGCACTCCAGGACTTTGATATCGCTTTTAAATATCGACCTGGGGCGCTAAATATTCCCGCTGATCTTTTGTCCAGACTATGATTGAGGAAGAAGGCGGACTACCATGTAAGGCACCGCGACAACTGTAAATATATTTCTAACTGTGCTGATATTTTGTATTTTTCATGGGAACGACGAGGACATGGTCTGGAGGAAATCGATGGAGGGAACGACATCATTCTCAGCCGGGAGGCGAACCAATGACTGGCTTTGTCCTCCCCCGGGAAGGGAGGTGTCGCGTGAGGAGATCGACAACAACGACGAGATGGTATCATCATTATGATGTAAGCGTCGTTGCCGGTCGAGATAGGATGATGACGGACGAAAAGCCAGTCTCCACTTGGGCAACAATGAAGGCAGCGAGGCCCAGGTGTAATCGGACACCACACAGCCAAGGTGTAATAGGACACCTCGCGGCTATGGTGTAACCAGACACCGCCCGCGCTGCAGGCGAGCGACGACCCGCGTATCGAGGAGCAATCTGACACTAATTGACGATAGCTTGACGTGGGGAGGGGGGCTGACTGATGCACGCTGGAGTTCCTACTTAACAGAAGGGAACGGAGAACACGGGACTTATACTGCTGACGGACGCGACGTGTGAACATCGGTCGAGCGAGAAACATCGGGAGGAACGACCAGCGGGGCGGCAGAGTATAGTCCGTCAGATTCAGAGACTGACGCGAAAGAACGATCTGTAGTTAGGCTGTACGAAGCAACATTTGAGATAGTCCGATTTAATATCTAAACGCTTTAATACTACGTGGAAGTTCCCGTAGAGTTAGTGTATATATATTTGTTTCTTTAATTAAATTCATTTATTAATTAAACAAAGTTCGACGTGAATCTTCTATAGAAAAGTTAGGCACGTTAAATAAAAGTGCAAATAAAAGAACAAGCAATCGAGGGTCGACATCAACACACGGCAAACACACGACAGGGCGACCTCCGATTGCGACAACAGTTGTCCAGTGTTGAAACCATAGCACAACCGAAAACAGCCAACATGATAGTAAACTTTGTTTGCTGCAATGAAATTTTTCATGCACCTAAGCACTAAAGAGTGATGGGGGACCCTGTCCCACAACAAGTAGTCTTCATTCCCACCCTATCTCCTCATGTTTTGTCCCAACCCTGCCCCATCCCGCAGGTTTTCTCCACATCCCCACCCGTCCCCACTGGACTACTTCACATTCCCTGCAAAAAGTTTTCACCAATTAAAATAAAAAAACAGTTATTTTTAGCTTACAAAGCTATTTGTATTGCTGATTGAAGTAATAAAACACACGCGTAAAAACAGATTATCTTATCGAATGTTTGCATTAACCAAGTCCTGACTATTTCTGACTAGTTAACAGCTTCAAGAAATACAAAAACTCTATCTCAACATCACCATGGACTAGATTTTAGATTGTACTTGTAGCTGTAAGAATGACTAAAGATTACGTTATAAATTAAATCAACAGTTATGCTGTCTCGGTTCAATGAGCGCATAAGTTTAGTGTAAACTGTAAAAACATGTTACCATTACTGCGTTTTTTGCCAGCTCATTCAATACCACGACAGTAAACCTATTACCGTGGTAAAACCACTATTGCTGTCCCCATTACCACGCTATTTACCTTATTTACCAGTTTTATCACGGGCAGAAGGGGGGGTTACCACGTCACTCACTACTAAGTACACTGTTAGTTTAAGTATTCGACTTCCACATCATGTTAGTGGATGGCAGTGACAGTAACAGGATGATCGGTTTCATCATAATTCCACAGAAGCTGTTGATCTGAAGAAGAAGATGAAGCCCCGACCATTAACCCAGCCATTGGAAATGTAGCTAAGGATGTGCAGTGTTGTGGATTCATGTTTTCAACCTGAGGAGCATAATTATGAGGACATGGTTCTTTTTCCTTGCTGTCTGATCCTCATATCAACAGTTTTCAGTTGATTATACTTATAATTTATAGTTGAGTTCACTAGAGGGCACAAGTGCAAGATATCTTGATTTGTTAAATTTCTGTCTTGGCAGAAATTCTAAATCCTGACCTCTGGGTTCACGGGCCAGCATGCTGACCACTGGACTATTGAGCCACCAGTTGAGCATGCTGACCACTAGACTATTGAGCCACCAGTTGAGCACTGCACAGAATCGTTGATTTTATGGATGATAGGCTGAATGTCTGACTGACTAGAGGGGAATGATGTTTTTAGTTTCAAGTAATCACTAATCACCTCCCACGTGTTAGCAGATCAGTATCCGTTTATGACATATTATACTACAGGTTATTTGTTCAGGGCAGATCTGTTTTGTGAAGGAGGAAGAGCTTCAGAATCTTGGTTTTCTTTCTCTTTACTGATGTTTATTACATGTACTGACAGTTCATATTGCAAACTAAACTGCAGGTAAATTCTTTTCATGAGTAAATTGTGAATGGAATGAAAAAAACAGTGAATTGTCAATGGATGTGTTGAATACTTTCTGTGACCTTTAGGAATGCATGAGAAATATGTCTGTTGTCCAGATACGTATGGGCATACAGGGAGATTTTCTTGCATGGAAGACCCTTTAAGAACACAGTTCTTTATAGGTAAGGGAGACAGCCGGTCATAGACATTCTAGTTTCAAACGGATATCATCCTATCTGTCTGTTCATCACGAATTTACCAAATCTAGCTGAGAGATAGCACAGGAAAACGTTAGAATCTGCCTGCAACATATGGAACTGCAGTCCTAAAGTATTTAACCAAGAGGTTGGGTTGAAGAAATCCCTCTGATCTACGGATCAACACACAAGGCATTTATTAACTGAGCTCTGCTTCAAAGTAGGTCCTTCACAAACTGTCAAACTTCAATGCTTCAGGCTGTTTCCTGTTTCCCCATAAATGAACCCAAACATTGTGGCATGTGCCATTCCAAAAGGGCTTGCCCATTCACTTCACTAAAGTTTTACTATGTATTAAATTGAAAATGAAAAACTATGGCACTGTGACTTAAATTCTGGAATATGTGAATAATTGGGAGATCAGCCAATGTGGGCAAATGTCATTCTGTAACTTCCAGGTTCTATCAATGACATGACTCTCTCCTCTGGAAAGATTCGGTAAACATTTCAATGGCTTTGTGTTATTGTTTGCCATTTTGTATGCAAGCCCTACATGGTGTCGGCATTGGTATGACTTTGCATCCCAGCATGATACAACTCTGCTCCAAACCATACAAAACAAGATGACTAGGCTACCTCTAGTAGGCTACCTGCCAGAGGGTGTGGGGGGCCAACATTCGACCAACTCTACAGGTAGGCGAATGTCAGCCTTTTTACGAGTCCTAAACAACCCTGGTCATGTACTTCATAAGCTGCTCCCACCCAAGAAACCTAAAAATTATGTAGTCTGATCTCCGTCTCACAAAAGAGTCCTTACTCCACTTGACAATAACATGATAAAAATTTCATTGGGAGAATGCTGTAGTCATATTGATTCTGATGATGTTTATTTTTAACTTTTGCATTCTGTATTATATTATTTGATGTATGTACACTGGAGCTTGCTTCTCTTGCAACCGGTCTTATAAAGAATATATAGTTACTTACTTACTTTTTACTTACTTTAAATTATCTCACTAAACCATTGTAGGTCTGGATTTTTCGTCCTGCCATTCAGACTGTTTACTTAAAAATCAGAACATTATAAAATACTTTTACTCATGAACTGTGTGAACTGAAATTGGTTAAAACTGATAAAAACGTGTCCACTTTTAGATTTGGTAATGCTGCTGCTGCTGTAGTTTGTGCCAGTTATAGAAAGAGTTGTTAATGTTTTCGATAATGCCAGGCTTGCTTCCTTAATGGTTGTAAGTGTAATGGTGTTTTATGTGATGTTGTGCTGGGTTATTCATTTGTGGGCTGTATGGCTGTGACCCAATGGCCATACCATTCATGGCAGAATATTGAGATATGGTGGGAAATGTGTTCATCTTACTGGTTCATCAAAGAAGCAGAGGCTCGGCTGCGGTGTATGGCTGTTTAATGCTGCCATACATCAGTTAGGAACTGGTCAGTGGATGAGCACGGTGGTGGTCCATAAGACCCGTCTTAGATATTAGAGGATGGAAGTAAGTAGGGCATTATGCTGTACTTTGGCTACTCTGAAACAATTAGTTAGTAACATCTTGGTCCTGGATAATGCAAATCACCTGCCTCATTGTCAGATTAATTAGCCAGCTGCCTAAATGGATATCTGGTTGGCTGGTTATTGGCTGGTTATTGGCTGGTTTAGCAGTTGGTCAGTGGCTGGTCATCTGTGGCTGAATTAGCAATTCCTAGATTGTCTTTCTAATCATTTGACTGTTATTGCTTGACTGGTTAGCAGGTGATTAATTATGTAATCCCTGGTTCATTGGCTGGGCTAACATTGTGTCTGATAAACTGGTTGACTTCTAGGTTAACCATTGGTGATTTAGTGATAAGGTAGTGATGGCTTTGTAATTGATTTAGGGTTGGTTGATGACAGGATGTTTCATTTCAATATGGCTCCCCTAATTTCTGTTTTTTTTGGTTGATGTTGTCTTCAGCTCTGAATTCGTTGGTTTTTATTGCTAGCGAGTGATAACGTTATTGAAGATGAGTCTCTGTGACAAGTTGTGTTCATATCCTGCATTCAATGGTGGTTTTTCCGTCTAGTTGATGTTATAATGTCATGCTGGTCGTAATGCTTTGTCATAAAATACCATAATTGTTTGCTGTACTTTGTCTACTTTCTCATTTGTTCTGTACTTTTCTTTTATCTGCTGGATATAAATTTGCCACATTCACGAAAGTTAATTTAATAATATAAGCCGCATTTTTAACAACCTCTCAAAAGTCTTTTCCAGGTTTATTACTGACGTCTCTAATCTGAATAAAGACTTCTTTGTGTAAATACTGTTGCTGACTTTTAATGGTTGCAAAAGAATTCAAAGTTGTCAAATCGAAACCTATGAAATGTTTAAGAAATGAATCTCATGGAATTTACTCTATTTGTAGAGTAGTGGTAACAATAATAGGTACATGGATCGACTCCCGTAACCCCCTCTAGGGCGGCGCCTTGCATGGCTGAAAAACCGTGTGTTTAATTAAGATATTGATTGTACTTTCGTGTTTCAATGTAATCTTACTGCGTCTGTCGGTTTGAAATAATAAAGAATATAATTAAATTATATATAATATAATTATAATTCAAATGTATCTGTATCTTTGACGAATGCTAAGACTTGATCTGCACTATATATAAATGACTGAATCCCATACAATGCACTGCATGCAAGGTTCCAGAGAAAAAGAAACAAAGGCAGACCGAGACTATGCTGGATAGATAATATAAATGAGGACATAACATCACTTGGACTAAGGAGGCAGTGGACTTGACAAAGGACTGATCACAATGGGGGATTACTGGTATTTATTCGTACCCATCGCTGCCAAACAGCTGGCTTCAGGAACTGATGATGATTCATTCATTCGGAAATTTAATGTAGCTCACCTTCAAGAAACCTACTCAGAAGCGCTCCCAGCCCAGCCAGGACAACAGAGATTAGACTTGAGCAGCTTGTAAAAAGCAGATGTGTTACCCCTGGGGAGTAGGCAAATCTCTAACCCAAGACCATTCCAAATGGAGGGCCCAGCAATAGAGAAAGCCCGGCGTGATGATGATGATGATGATGATATATATATATATATATATATATATATATATATATATATATCTTGATTAAATTAAAACCTGTCAAGAATATTAAGTATTGTGGAATCTGCTTATTACTGTGACCCTGTAGCTGCCTGTGAAGCATCTCCAGTGTTTTGTAAGGCAGAGCTTGTCCATGGTACCTCTCTTCAATGCAAAAAGTGTTGAAGAGACTGAATGAGTCATCAACGCTTGAGCAGGAAATGTCTTAGTCTGGTTTTTCAGGAACAAAGAAAATGAGGATGTGATATGTTGAGTAAGCAGTTGCTCTTATTTTTCTTCTCAACAGCTCTTTTCAAGTGATCGTCTTATGTACAGTTCTCAGTTACCAGTTTGGGTCCTTTTCATGTTGAGGTCATTCTTTTGTTTCATTGTGTGTAGGTGTATTTTAAAACTTGATATCAACTTTTCAGTTTAATTTCCAACTTCTTTCTCACGTGATGGACTTTGGACTTGAGATCCATGTAGATCAGAGATGTTTAGCCCTTTTGGACAAAGAGCCATACCTTCACATTTCTGAGAAATGGGAGTCACAGTTATTAAAAAATTAATGCAAACAATCTTGTGATTTTCTTGTGAGATGGTAGATTGATTTCTTGGTTGTCTTATTAATTAGGCTATGGATTGATGAAGAACCAGGTGATAGGCAGATTGATTGCTGGATAAACCTGAATAAGCATAATTTTTGGGGTACTGGTACCCATACTTAACATTTTCGACTAGGGCTATTGTTATGTGAAAGGAGAAAGTATGGGAAGAAATTCATATCTCAGCTGATGTCCCAAATATATTTTAGACCAAAAAGTTATGATTATATGGTTGACTAGTTGGCTGAATCTCTGTTTGGCTGGCGAGTTGATGATCATTTGCAAGGCTGAGTGCCTGCCTGATGTAGTGTGAGGCTGTTTGACTGGTTATTTGCAATGCTGGTTGAATGACTTGCAGATTGTGTTGAATCATTGACTGGTTTGGTTGACTGGATGTCTGTATGTATGCTAGTAATCCAGTGGTTTGCTTTTTCTTGCTGCTTTTAAGACATCCAGCGTTTTTTTCTCCTTCTGTTTAACAGAGGCTGATATGATTTTCTCACTGTACTCGGCCATCAGACATAACATGCGATATGCCTGATACAGTTTTCATTTGTTCCTCAGCAATATCTAAAGAACTTTGCATTGATGAGTATTTATATTCTGTTCTGTTCAACAGTTTCCCGGCGTCGTAATAAGTGTTCTTTATAGGGGATGTTGTCAGTGGATATGGTTTTGTTGCAGCAGCATAAATGTCATAGTTAGCCTAGAAATGTTTGCACTGCTGTAAGCCTGGACTAATATTTGTCTTCCTTGAAGAGGTCTGTTAACAGAGATTTGGATGCTGTGTGAGAATTTCACTGCATTATCTGCAAACTTATTAGTTATTGTGTACACTTGTATCGCTCATTACAGCTCAAGGAACATCAGTTGGTCTTACTTTCTTAGGTATGAGGTATGATTGTCTTCTGTCACTCAGTGAATTGTTGAATCTGTATTTTTGCAACATGTTAACCAAATCTGTTATAGTGAATGGTACTTTCTGTTAGTTTTCTATTAGTTATGTGCATGCCGAAAGTTAATGATCTGTCGGAACAAAGATGGATGCAGTGTCACAAATTAAACATCTTGTCTTCATCTGCTTTAGTCTGGTATTCATTTATTAGAACATTTATACAGTGCTTCTTCAAGAGGGCTACTCAGAGGCACTCGTATGATTTGCAATGCAACAAGGGAAAAATTGTTAGATATATATGCGGAACTGCTTACAAGTCAAATCTCATTAACACCAGACATTTATGAACAATTAGGGAGCTTTTACCTGGTTGTCGTCAACAGGGTGCAGTTTGTAGCAGGGCAAAGGGAAACTACTTGGACTGCCTCAAAAGATCTTTAGAAATGTATTTCCTAGTCATTGTGCTCGTGATCAGAGTCACTCCTCTCCTTGTAAACTGCTTCCTACACAGATCAGTCCCTGATGATGAAAACCAACTGTGGCCTGTAGCCAGGTAGCCATTTAACTGTTACCAGACCACAGTGTTTATGAGTATTGTAAGCTGTGCTGTACCAGCAGACACTGTAAGGAACCTGGTCGCATGACCATCCGTTGATGTTATCTAAGACCTTTAAGACTGTTATCAGATTAGATCAGATTAGATGAGATTGCTGTTTACCCTTGCAAGGCATTGCTTTCAAGAATGAAGACAATGTAAACAGATAGATCTACACACTGCTTCTAGATATTAAATGAAACAATAGACCAGACTGACATTGTTCATACCCATTGTCTGCAGTGGATGAGAGGAACAATGATACTGATGGATGGAATATACCTGGCATTGAATCTCTGTCAGGTAGTGTTGAGGGTAACAATATGAGCAACTGAGTGGGGTCTTAAGTGAGCAGTGAACTGTCCTTTTGATGTTGTTCAGTTATTGATCTGTGACTTTTGTCATGTAGGTGAACACAGTTGACTGAGCACTATGAACTGAATGGATTTCGCTTTGAATAGCTGCTTCCTTTGAAGCAGAGAAGAACCAGAGGCATATTTGGCACAGTTCCTAGAATGGGATGCCAGTCTCCATCACTAGTGGAGACTGGCATCCATCCCAATCATCACTGACACTCCTCTCCGTGGGCAAGACCGTTCAACTGTATTTTGTACATTTTGTTTTTAAATATTTTGAATTAGACTGGGGAAAACTTGGAGCTTAATCCTGTTGCCATTTATTCTCACAAAATATTACTGATTAGCTCATTTTGGCACCAATAGCAATTGGTTTTAATATTATAGACTATTAAAAGTAACTTATTATTTTTATTAATTTCATAGTATTGCAGAAAAGAATGCCTTCTATTAGTTACTTAGATGCTGGTTTGCAGATTAGTTATAATGCAGATCTTAAAACTTCGGCTGTCTTGCATCATTTTGGTCTGAAATTTTTAGTCTCGGTAGCTATGCAAACAACATGAGTTTAATTAACTTTAGAGTGATAAGACCTACAGTGTTTTGCTTTGAAACTAAGAAATAGAGATGATCTGGCAGATTTGAGTAGGCTAATTATAGAACTTATGAGCAAAGGATGTTTCCTAGCATGCACAGATGCATGCTGGATTTCTTGATGAAGAACCACTTAACAGTGTATTTCCTAAAGTTTCTATGTGCTGGTGTATTTTCTAGCATTTGCATGCATTAAAATTTGTAATGATAATAATAAGAGTGTGCAGTTTATCAGATCGGATGCATTGTGTCTGGTACATCCGAACCCATTCCATAAAGCAAACTATGTTATGTATGGTTTGTCACCAAACAACGGTGATGATAAATAGTTTGTGATATGAAGATCCTGACAGTTTCAGACTGAAACTGACAGATAATTTATGTGGCACTAGTGCTTTACAAACAAGAATCGTGTACACGATTGACAAGATGGATAAGATGTTAGGATTCTGGTTGATGAATAATGGGAGCATTTGGACAGATGCAGTCTGTATTGATTCCATGACTGCATTAGTGATGACGGAGGATGGGGATGGCGATGACGAGGACGAGGACGAGAATTGTGTCAGTGAGTGCTCTTCATTTGTCCCGTACAGATGGACTTGTGATTAAGTGCCTAGAGATGAGAGGATTTTTCTAGTTGGTCAGGTGCTTCACCTGCCTGGCAGCTGGTATTCACTGCTTATCTTATTCAGTAAACCATCTAAGTGTCTAATAAGCATGGCCTAATTGACCTTTACTTTGTCATTTAGCATTGCAGCCCAACAACTTTGATGCCTTCAAGATCAGACCTATTAACCCTGGTACTTCCTGGAACTGGACCGGCAAAAGGCAGCTGCCGCCCTCTGGCAATAGTCCTGCTCTGTAAAAGTAATGTAATTGCAACAAAATTGTGTGGCTGTACCTTTTGCTTGATGTTGGGATTTGTGTGCTGATCGTTCAGGACTTTCATGGTTAGGAATTGAACAGTTGAACTGCTACATGATCTCTTTATGTAAAAATTGAGGAGCTGCTCTCAGAGGAATGCTAGCATCTGTACATTATATGCAGTGATATATGCAGGGCAGACAAATTTATGGAAATTTATTCTGAGTGGTAGATGCGGTTGATTTGCATTCAAAGAGTCGCAGTCGCTTACAGCACATGGCATCCAAGAATGAATTCTTTTGTTTCAGAAAGGCAGAAGAATTTCTTGTCTCTGCTGCTGCCTCCCCATCTGTCTCTTCTGATTGCTCTTGACGGCTGAAGATGTTGTTTTTGATAAAGTACAGGAACATTTCTACCTTTCATTGTACACAGCTTAGATGAAATGAGTGTTTCCATTACATAGTAATGATCTTTAAGCATCAAAGTGGACCTGCCAAGTGGTCTGCCTTTTAAATTTAGGGAAAAATCTCACTGTGACAATATCAACATTTGTTGGCACTTATAAAGTTTGCTGTAAGTAGTGTTATGTGTATTAGTGAAGGAAACAGTTTTGTTGGATGGTTTACCTCTTTATGGCTAGCAGTGAACATTTAACACAGCTGTTAAAACTGTATGTATTGTTGCTTTGGTTTGTGGGTGAAGGAAAGCGTTTGCTTTGTAACTGTCTCTTCACATATTGCAGGACTTACAGTACAATACAACTGGATATTGGTATTGCCCTCCTTACAAAGTTCAGAAGTGCACACGACCATACAGACCATACGACAGAACATCAATAGCGCTGGGTCGCTACGCAGTGGCTTGAGGTAGATGCTAACCTGCGACCCTTCGGTTACAAGACATCCAACATACCACTACACCACCACATCCCCCCAGACTTATTTGGGACATGCTCAAGTTCCATACAGGCATTTAAACTTCTGAGGTCCCAGGGCCTCTATTCATCATCTCTTCTTCAAGTCATCTAGTGGCAAGAGCCAATACAAGTTCCAGGCTCCTTTATGCTGCCCCGCATGGTGGGATTTACCTCCACCAATGATCATGATAAATTAGACAGATTCCTTGTAAGGTGAAGAGGTTTGGGTTACATCCTGATAGGGATCTGCTCCAATTCAGAGAACAAGTTTGGAGGATTGATATAAAACTTTTTCAAGCCATTGTAGCGAATCCATTCCATGTTCTGCATCAACTCCCTCCTCCGCTTAATGCACAGCCTTATAATTTACGACCTAGACCAGAGGTGCCAGATCTGGCCCACCAACACTTTTTATCTGGCCCACACAATTCGTCAGAAAATGTAAAAAAAATTAAACATTCAGACTGCCAGAAGTTTTCCTCATTTTCCTCACGTGGCACTGCTTTCTTACGTCCTATTCCAGTTTCGTCTTTCATAATAACTCTATGTCTTAACCTTGTCAATCTGTGCCTCTTCCACGCAATCGCTATTTCAAACAAACCGAAGTACAAGTCTCAGTTAACTGATCTAAACTTGAACTCAGTCCTTTGAATTGCAACAAGTGCAATCATTCCGGATTATGAGAAACTTGTTAATGCATGTTCAAGGTTGCATTCTTCTCACTATTACAGTCAAAGTATATTTAATTTTAAATGCTTAAACTTTTTCATGTTAACTAGTCATTATTGAAAGTATAAATTTTTTTACCCGGCCCTCTTAATTTTTGTACATTTAATGTTGCCCAGTGTGCAAAAGGTTTGCCCACCATGTAACTTTATCCTCCCTAAGAAAGATGACAGAAATTGTACCATCTGACTCTTCTTATATTGCCTAAAAATCTAAACCTTAGAGCTAGCTTATTCATTGTTTCTTAGTTGTACTCTCTGTAACCAGGTGTGTGCGGTTTTGTCATTCTGGATTAATAAATGAAAATACATACAGTGCTTTTTTTCTAGAAAACAAGGTTCCGGAACGGAAGAATAGGTTCCGGAATGGAACAATTATGGGCGGGCTAAAATCCAGAGAAAAACGGGATTGGGGGTTGGGAGGTCTCAATGAACACTGAAAACAGTTCAAAACACTGAAACTAAATTAAAGTAACTAAATTATTGTTTTTATTATTAAAATAAATTAATTATTTTTTAGTAGCTAAAAAAGGTGCCGCCGTTCCGGACGTTCCGGCTGAAAAAAAGCACTGCATACATACATCATACTGAATGTAACAAATTAGTTAGTGAATGGAAATGGAAAGGAGCGTCGGCCTACTTCTCCGTGCTCATACCATTGCTTGCCCCATCGACCAGTTTACCTGTTGTCTCAGTGATTGCTGGGCTGCAGCATTAGTTACCTCTGGTGCGTTGCTATAATAGAAAGCAGAAGCTGACAGAAAAGTTAGAACATGCCAGCATTTCCTGTTTGTTCTTGTGGAAGCAGGAAGTTGCTGTGAATGTGTGGAAATGTTGTTTCCTTTCCTTGTTAGTGTTTTATCTGTAGCAGGTGATGTCTCTACTCTTTTTCAGTTGCATATCTAGATAGTTACTACCTCACCTCTTGCTATCTCTATACAGGGTCCAGTACTCAAAACTGAAAACACGTCTTTTCCACAAACCCTACCCTGATTCCACCTCTTCCCATCTCTTGCCATGCTTCAGGTCTAAACACCACTGACCAAAAGTGACCAAAAGTGACCAAAAGTGACCAAAAGTGACCATGGCCATTGAACTTCTGTCTGCCTCATCCTTGGATCTTGGCTTGGAACCGATATTGACCTTACCTGCCAATTGATTTTGTTTTTGACTGAGCACAAGTTTGTAAATAAACTGATTCCTATGATTTTGTTTTTTTTCAGTACTGTAGAAATCTAGAGATTGTGATTACCTTGTATTTAAAATATTATTTAAAATAATAATAATAACAATAATAATAATAATAATAATAATAATAATAATAATAATAATAATAATAATAATAATAATAATAATAATAATAATAATAAGAGCGCCTCTGAATAGTTCGCACTGTGAGAGGCGCTTTATAAATTCCCAGATACCATACCATACCTTGTATCTAATTATTGTGCATATTAAACTCTAGTTAGATGTTTTGCTTCTAAATGACTTGCGGTGAACTTCCGTTCTTCACTTTCTGTCAAAAGTTATTAAAATGCTTCTTTACTTTAATCTTCTGCCTATCAGTGATGTTCTGTCTGGGCTGTGAGGTTGTGTTACTTCCTTACCAAATATCTGACCATAATAAAATTCAGGGCTAGCATTGCTTTGGCTTGTGACTAGGTGGCATGTTCTTTTTCACCTGGGATGGACTGGAAGCATCTCTGAGTAGAAATCTTGTTGAGGCGCTATATAAATGTCCTTAATGAATTAACAAATGGCTGTCTTGTTCATCTTTTGCACATTTTCAGACCTTTGAGGTAATCATCTCTTGGCTGTGTATACGTGTTTGACTTTGTCTCTTGTTGAAACTTAACTCGATATTAGTCAATATCTTCAGCATTTACAGAGGTTAAATTCCTGAAGCGCTTGAATATGTTGTTGGCTAAAGTTGTCTCATTTCTGTATTCACTGGTTGCCCCACTTAAACAGTTTGCAATACTTAATAGATTTTTTGTTGAATGTTCTGTACTTGTTCATATGGTAGGCATCTACTTAAACAGTGTTTTTGCTCTGTCCTTTCAGCCTGGCTGTCTCTACATCTGCCAGTGGAACACACATTGCCTCTGTTACAAGGAATCACTTTTTGGAAGAATGTTACATAAACTAGAATAAAATGGGCTGAATTTTGGTGCAATAAAGCTGTAACTTGACTATGTAAGAAATAAATGAAATAACTAAGACCTAAATTTGTTATAATTATATTAAAATTAATCATTTTCAGAGATTATTGATGCAAAAACAAGAGTGGAATAAATAAATATTTAAAATAGATAAATATGTAAATAAATATGAAAGAAACAAATTATGACTGTTTGAGAAGAGACCTATGACATACTATAATAAATTGTGATAATATTTAAATTACATTAGCTGCATTATAAAATATTGTAATAACATAACTGCTTTCTATGTAGAATACAGAGTGAAAACTTGTATTTTTAGTCAATACAATAGAAAATTACACACATATATAAATGTATATGTATATGGAGAAACTGAAAGCAGACCCTTGTTTGCCAATGACCCTTTGTCTTTCTGCCCCTCTGTAATCCATCTGAAATTGTTATCTCATCCTGTACCATGTGTACGTATAGATTGGGTTCACTTGCTCTTTATGTACACAACTGTTGAATGTTGATGGTGAACTGAGCCTCAGCTAAAATGGAAACGTGTGCTTTGTTCAGTGGTCCTCTTTCTGATGTATGAAAAAGAAGGGGAAGAAGAGGGGTGCCTTAAGCCAGCCTGAGAGACAGCCAAGGGTGTGATTGTTAGGACTTCATTCTTAGCTTCTGCATTCTTAGCCACTCCCTTGCCGTCTGATCTTCCCACTGACTCATTATAGCTGAGTTGGCTGGGGGCAAATGTGGACCAGAAATCTCAAAAGAAAATCTCAAAAGAAATAAGTTTTGAGATAATTTTCTGTCCTGGTGTGGATTTGAACCTCCGACTTCCTGATTGACAGTCCAGCATGCTGACCACTAGATTATTATGCATGATAAAATTGAAATATATTTATTTTTAGATGCCCTTCTGCATTGTTTAACACTTTACTGATAAGAGTGTACCAAATGCGACTGGAAAACCAATGCAGCTCATTGTTAAAGTGTTAAGGCTTTGTTTTGATATAAATATTTGCTTTGTGGATGGTCTTCAGTTCAAAACTATGTTTTGGATGCTTTTGAGCCACTGCAGATGAGTGACAGAAATGACCACAAGTCACTATGCCATTTGAGTACAATGCACTGGGATACCAGATCTCTTGGCCAGGGCTTTTTGCATCTTCACTACTTACCAGAAGTGCATTGTACTGTTGGTCAGAAAATGATCCTGCAGGTCCGAGTTTGTCTCTATCGAAATGCCGTTCTATGCCAAGAGAATCAGTCAACTGGGATTTGTCAGCCATGTAACATGTCTAGTTTCGTATCGATTATTCGTCCATAAAATAGTGAATTTATCATGATTGTACTGTCAAAAATTCACACCAAACAAGTAAGTCCACGTGTAAATGTATGGATTCTGTGTGAATTATATAATATATTCTTGTTAAAAGCTGTTTGCATAAATTCCTTTGATTTTCTACCCCTACGATGTTCTCTGTCTGAGGGCTGATAATGCCCTATTCTCAGCCGTTCTGAACAACCCAGGTCACGTTCTCCATGCTCTGCTCCCACCTGTGAGGGTGCGTACCTATGATCTCCGCCCCCGCCCACACGACCGCCAAATCCCCAGAGCCGATATGATAACCCGTAGGGGTTTCATAACTAGAATGTTATACACCTAATTTATACTTAGTCAACTCCAACCCAATTTCATCATCGCCAATTTATCATCATTTTACTTATCTATTGGTTTAACCCACCTATTTCAATTGGTTTTCCTTTTTCTGTTTTTTTGCGCCTCATTTTGTATGCTTGTGCTTTGTAAACCGCAGTGCGTTTGCAGGCGGTTCAATAAAGAATATACTTACTTACTTACTTCTTTGGTTTCCATTGCGCATATTATCTATTTTATTCAGGATGTTGATACAGTGTCTAAAGATGAAGTCCTGATTGCATTTGTCATTGCTTCCAACGTTTTGCAGAGGTCTTCTGTCAGGCACTCATCATATTATGCTGGGAAAACTGTATGGAGAAATAGCATTGGTTCTGTTCTTAGCTGACTATGAATATGCATGTGGCAAATGACTGGCATTTTCTCAATACCTGGATATTACGGGTGTCATGCTGTGTAACTAATGATGTTGATTGTTTTGCCGGGACAAATGTAAACTGATCAGAACAGGAAAGCCAGCTGAAACACATTGGCCCAGAGGAGTTTGTTGTTTTTTGTATTTTGTATTTTTGTGTTTTTTTGTATTTTTGTATCATTCTTTTTTCGTTTTTCGTTCTAATCTTCGTGTTTTTTGAGCGAAATAAAGTATATATTGGTGATTTCCGCGTGATTTTTAACCTTCAACGTTGCTCTGCTGGTGTAGATAAGTTGAAATAACGGATTTGTTTCATTGCTTGTGATGTGAAATCGGGAAGCCTTTGCATTAGACTTAACTTTAAAAACAGAAATGATTTGATTTGTTCTCAAATATTTGCTAAACAACTACTAAATATACTGATTTGAGTAGCTAGGAATGTTTCGGAAATATATACGAATTAAATGTTAATTAAACAGAGAAATGTAACTGAAATAGGAGTGGCACAAGTGACAGTATGTAAACTGTATGAAGTTACCAAAGTTTTTAAAGAGTATACACACTTGCATATGCATTATGAAAGTAATATGAGTTGCCTGTGGCATTTTGATGGGCTGCCAGACCTGATCTGTATTCAGACTGGTCAGTAGACTGGTCAATAGTGGTCATGCTTGTGTGTCCAGTGCATTCAGTGACGGCCGAATGACTTTATGAGTGATCCTGTTAGGTTAGAATTCCAGCAATGATCTATTCGAATGCTATGTGCCTAGGAGACTGAATCAGGTTGATTGTTGTTGTTGTTTTGTTCTTTTTCATTCATTCATTCATTCATTCATTCATTCATTTTGTACATTACTGGTACATAGAAGTCATGAACTTAGGTTACAGTGGCTGTTACTATAACTTGATTATTCTCTTTCCTATGAACCAGTCTCACAAAATTATCAGTGTTTATTATGAAATGCTGTTCTTTCTGGAAAAGGTCAACAGATTTGCAAGCATATGGTTTTAAGGTGATTAAAAACTTTTACATGATGTCCTTCTATTCTCAATGAGAAATCCCATGCAATTCCATGCAGAGAGTTCCCAACAGTTCGAGGTTTTTGTGTGTCATTACCCTATTACCATCTGAAGCCAAATTGTTTCACTGTTGTATAACTTGGCAATTTCTTTTGCTAGCAAATCCTCTGTGTACTAGCTATCATCATCGTCGTCGTCGTCATCATCTTCATCATCATCATCAGTTCCGGACACCAGCCATTTGGCAGTGCTGGGTACGAATAAATGAGCTCTATTGTCCTGTTCATTTGCTGAGTCCATTGCTCCCCTTCCCCATTAGTGGAAGTTATGTTTTGAAAGAAAGTAATTATGACATGCAAAATGATGTGATGTGACTCTTATTTTGCGTTAAATTATTTGGGTATCTTCCACAGATTCATAAACTTTGCAGCAAGATGTCATGGCCTCTTCCATGCTTCACATAAAATCAGCTAACATTTGAGTGGTTGATTGGTGATTGAGTGCCATGGCTCGATGGCAGATTTCTTCTTGCATTCACCTGTCACTGATGCATCCAAGAGTTGACTTGCAAGCAGCCTGCCATGTGAAACTGATTACAGGTCATGGAAGCAAGAAGGAAATGTTATCTTGTAGCTGGATTACATTGTTGTTTTTGCTTGAGATGACAGATTCCTTAGGCATTAATCCGATTCCAACTAGTGTAATGGGGACATGTGACAAATGAGGAATGATTGACTTATCCATCCTGGTAGTTGACTTTTCTTGAAAACAGTTGGAGAAATGAGCATTGGTCTACAGTCATCTGCTGAGTCATTGCTTAGTATTTGTGGGGCATTGTTATCGTGGGGTGGGTAGGGGGACCAGAACCCTGGCTTCAGCTTAATAAATATCAGAATATGAGGGTTTGCCCATTGGTTTTGAGCAACCTCAGTTTTCAGGGTATTTCCAGTAAGAAGGGTTTGTTGAGGACAGTATGATAGAAATGAAATTCTTTGTTACTCTCTGATATTGCACGTGAGTTGGTTTGCGTCAGAGTGAAAATCTGATGTGATCTTCAGATTGCATAAAGTTTGTAAAAAAAAGAAAGTGGAAGGCTTATTCTGAGGTCAGCTGGCTTCCACCAAACTAACATTCTCTAGAAGTAGCTCTCTTTTTTGGGTGTGTTCTGGCCAGTTTCTTTGCAGATTAGAATTTTGAAGTTGGTTTTGATGAACACTTCATCTTTGTGATCGACCTCATTCTGTGGCTGTGATGATTTTGGGCTTATTGTTGTAGCTCCTTGAGCCACATGGGAATCTTTCACATGTCAAACATCATATAGAGCAGCAGAATCAGTTAGATGATAACTGCTGTTTAACCACAATGTGTCATAACAAAGATGATTAGCCCTCCTCCTCTATCCAGGTTTGGGACTGGCACTGCCAGAGTATATAGGAGCAGAGGCAGAGTCAGTAGTGTGTACAGTCAGTATTCAAATAGTTTGGGGTCCAGCCTGCTGAGTCCACTCAGTGCAGTGACCCCAGGACAGGTTGTTTATGCACACGTGCCTCTGTTACCAAACAGTATAGTTTGGTATCAGCCTAAGCTGGGATGTAAGCAGCAGGTCCTGGGATGCACTAGCTCTGTGACAGGAGGGACCTTGGGAGACCTTCATTGCTGACCCAAGGGCCAAACAGCAGAACATGAGCGCTTCCCCTCCTATGTTCTGCTTAGTTTCATTTACATAAAGGGAAAATCCATTGTTACAAGTTTCATGTATAATGGGGCTTTGCTTGGCCAGATGACTTTGTGGTAATGAGTTGTTGTTTTTGCTGTAATGATTACCGTTTGGTATGGTAACCTATGATGGCTGCCATTCTCTGGTCTTTTGTTAATACTAATGTCGGGCTTAGCAGAAAGTCTGGTTAAGTGAAAGGTAAGGTGTGGGACATCGTTTTATGTGGGCTGTAACTTCAACATGAGACACCATTTTAACAACAGTCTTAAGGTATGATTTAGCACCCGTCAGTTTGTGGCTTCATCACAAAAGGTGTGCAGCTAAATAACATGTCACATGAAATGAATTTCATGAAATACTTTGCATGCCTCAGTGAAGGCTATCAACATGCCAGGAGTCACTAGGAGTTCACACTAGTTCTTATAACAAATTGCACTTAATGAGATGTAAGTTAAGTTAATTGACAACAGTTGTTGGGGACAGTGGGCTAGACAGATGGAATGCCAACAGACAGACATCAAATTAAGATTGTTGTGCTGTCCTGAAAAGCTACTTAATGGGAGGGAGGATAGTCCAAGGTCTTGTAAACATGGGCCCATGAAACTTCACATCAGGATTCCTTTGGTCAATGAGCAAATTAAGTCAATGGAAATTATTCCTTCCAGTTTCTCCAAGAGAGTTTATGGATGATTGGTATCTGGGTCAGGGTCATCTGAATCTGTTGGATGTGGGAAGTCAGAGTATACCTGGACTTGAGGTTAACCAGATGCCCTAACTGCTTCATGGAAGAATGTTTACATTTCAGGCACTTTATTAGGTGCAGTCCTTTGCTATGAAACATAGACTCCTATGTAATTTAGCTAAACTGCTAATGGTTATATGGATAATCTGTGGCAAGAAGAACTAATACATGAATTAAGGCAAGCAATAAGTCAAAGTGTCTGAGCAAGAACTCTAAGCATCATTTGGTGTCCTTCTAAATAAGTTTAGTGGTGTAAGTTTTCTGGTGAATGGGATAATTGCTTCTCATTGAATCCTGAATGTCCTTCACAGAAATGTCAAAAACATTGGCCCTGTTACAAATATAGCCACAATGTGGCTATCTGTGAAACAGAACCACTGTTTACAAAGTCAGGTTTGCAGTAGCTCCATGTTTCAGAACTCCCTGACTAGATTTATAATGAACATTTCAAAATATGAGGACGTAACTTCTGTACATGATTTTTTCATGTTCAGCAAAGAATCTCTTTCAAATTAGGGCTTATAGTTTGTAAAGCATTGAACTCTGTCCAACCACACTAAAACTAGAACTGTTCTTTGTGAGCAAGCTCTTTCAGTAGCTGGACCTAGATTTTGGAATTCTGTTAGTTCTGCTCAGTCACTTTGTGTCATCTTGTTCTGTACCTAATATTTATATTTTTGAAATTGCTTATCCACCTTGTCTCTCTCTCTGTCTTGGTGAACTGAACTTCTTAATGTTGACCTCATTACGGATCAGTTTTGGTGTGTCATCTGTTGATGCCTTGTGCATTAGACAATGGCTCCATAGAAGCTGCTAATTAGTAACAATACTTTTCTAGGTATCTTGAGGCAAATTAATTATTCCTGGACTTTTCGTCTTGTTGCAATTAATTTTCTAGGGCAACATTGTTAGCACAGAGAGACACTTTTTCTTTCCAAGTGTTGCTAAATACAAAAACATGTATGTCATAGAATACGTCACAGTACAATAATTAAGCATTTAGTTATTGCTGAATCTTGGTGACGATTGGCAAAATTTATGTGACAAGGAAGTGTGTGTGCTGAGGTCTAACCTAGATTGCAACAGGCATTCATCCTTTGGAGTGTATGTCCTTTGGAGTCTATGTACTTTGGAGTCTACATGGAATGTTCTGTCCACTTTCCCTCTCTTGCTTCTGTTTTCTTTTTCTGTCTTTCTCTCTTGCTCTGCTTGTCTGTTTGTTTGTGTGTCTGTCTGTTTGTGGATATGTCTATCTGATTTACTGCAGGATATGTGTGGGTGTTTGTCTGTCTTATGTCTGTTTACTGTGGGATGTGTGTCGGTGTTGATGTACATACACCCTTGTGTTGGTTTTCTTCAGTGACCACAGATTAGTCAATCCTTGACTTAGAGTACCTCCTATTTTTATGCAGTTGCATGTTTGGTGTTCATTGGCTTTTTTAACAATATGACCTTGCATGGTGGCCTTGCGTGGCTCCATAGTCCATTTAAAATCAACGACAATTCTTCGTTCAGCCACACAGTGAGTTGTGGGAGTTCAGTAGGTGGATATTGTCTCTGTTGCAGCCTTAGAGTGTGATGCACCCCCGCCTAACAACTTTACTAAGGATAATGATGAAGGTATCAAAGGAAAACCCGGTAACGGTACTGTTCTTACAGTTGTAGCCTTATGTGACTTTTGGAAAAAGTCCTGTTGCCTGCTTTCAATTCAGTGCTTGTGCATAACGGCTGGTGCCATAGACTTAGGTTCGCTAAAACACCTAAACGATTAGTGTGTAATAAAAGGGGCTGGGAAACCAATGCAGCTCGTCATGAAAGTGTACAGTAGCGTTTCTTTAGAATTGTTTTAGTTTATGATTATGGTTATGATCCACAGCTTCTGTAAATGTAAGGGCTCATTTCTTTTCTCCTCTTGAATCCAAACTCTAACAAGGTTGAACGACTTTGAGAAAAACTTCTGATTTCGTACCGATTCACCTGAAAAGGGCTAAACGTTGTAACATTGATCATTAAGGTAAGGCAGTGACACATTTGCAAGGTGTCTTAGTCAAAAATTTTAATGAGGAAAGTAGTCCTTCAATTTAGAATTCCTCCGCAGCTATGTGCGTGTTGTTGATGCATCAGATCCAGGTCACAGACAAAGAGCCTAACAATATAATATTATCACCTTGTGAAATGATGTCCCTCCACCAAACAGCACATGGTCTCTGTTGATACAGCCTGTGTGACCAATGATTTAGTATAGTGATCCCTATTAGGTGGGCTGATCAAGCTTCTAATTATTGTTAATAGTAGTCCTATTCTTGAGCTCTTGAAGGGTTAGTGGTGCTGTTGTTGACATAGGATTCTATGTTGAATGCAGATGTAGTGGAACAAATGTTTGCAGAGTATTGCTCCAATTGGTTGGCTGTAGAATTTTCTTGGTTATCAGCTGTTGTGACCTTTGGTATTGATAACTCAGGCCTGGTCCTTGTCAGTGCATGAAACACATCCCGTGCCACACCAGTACCACTTCTGCTGGTACTGGTTAGTTAGGGCATTTAGACTTCTACGGTTATGCCTAGAATTTTCATTTATTTGCAGCAAGGCCAATAATTAAGGCCTCCTTAGACAAGGAATTCTTTGCCCATTTTGTCCGTGTGTGTGTGCGCGTGCGTGTGCATGTGTGTGTGTGTGTGTGTGTGTGTGTGTGTGTTTGGCGTTCTCTGTTATCTTCTTGACTTCTGAGCATGTGTCGGTTGCACTGACAGTTGTCTAGCAAGATGAGGGTTTCTACACACTAATATCGCAGGTCTGCGTTGTAGACCTGTACAGCTGTGAAGCTGATGGCCAAACATCAGAAGAGCAAATGCAACAACTGTGGAAGTGTCCGTGTCCTTACAAGTGGATTGCACTTCCTTGTCAGCCTGTTCCAGATGATAGATACGCTGGTCTTTGAACCCTGGAGCTCCAGTGAAAGGCATATTGAGCACTTTATTTAGACACGGATCTATTTTTATTTGATGGTTTTTAAAGGAATAAAAGTGACTATACAGGTACTGTATATCAGATTTGAGTAATGGCTGATTGTGAGTTTGGGTCTGTTTGAAAAGCTATGCCAAAATTTGTAACTTTTTGGAAACTTCTGAAGTTGCCTAATAGGCTACAGTGAAATATTGATGGAGGCTCAAGTGTAATAATATCGTGCCAGGATTGGTGAAGATTCACTGGTAATGCATGAGTGTCGATGGTGAGCTGGAGATGATCCCCTTCCCATGTGGGTCTTTCAGTAATAGATTACTTGGTTGGTACAGATTACTGCAGGTCACCTGTTGAATTAATCAGTTGAGTACACTAAGGAGTGATTTTTGGCCTTAGGAGGTGTTTATTGTGTTTTCAGTGTCTCATTAATCAGAGTAGGGACTATTGACTGTGAACAGGTTCTCATTGTTGCAAGATATTCCTCTGTGGTTATGTCTACATCTATAGCCTGAATCCTGAGAGCAACTCTTCAGCTTGTCCTAAGTGACACCTATCTACCTTTCTAGTCTCTTGATGAGCCATCTACACTTTGGAGAGGTACTGTTCTTCTGTTGATCCCATGGATGAGTTACTTTCATTTTTAAAAAAATGCTTGATAGCACCTGCATGAACAGTTGTAGGATGTAAAGAACTTTACCAATGTTCTGAGAGCTGTTTATTGTATGTATGTGCGTATGTATGTATGTGTGTGCATGTATGTGTGTGGCTATTTATGCAGAACCTTTTAAAAACCCACAAGTGTGTTAAACATGGCTATCCAACAGATCTGATGAGTTTCAATTTAAGATGGCTTAAACAATCTTTTCTGAGCTGTATGTTTTCAGTGGAAGACTATTCCAGAAGGTTGGTCCAATGCACGAGAAAGTGTATGATCCCGTATTGCTGTAGTGGAGTAGGATGAGTAGCAGTGTGCAACCATCAAGTCACAAAATGCTGCTGAACACGCCGATCGTCGACCAGGCTGGATGGAGACTGCGACATAGAGCTACCTGATGTATTCTGGAGCTGCATTCATGAATGAACTATCGAAGCTCGTCCCACTCGGTGCTGTGCCTGGCTCCAGTACTGCTTTGGGCTTGTAGGCGTTCTCATGAGCTGGTTTCAGATTTCCTAGTTATTATTATTATTATTATTATTAAAGTAGTTTTATATAGCGCCCCTTCAAGATTGCCTACTCAGGAGCACTCCCAGCCCAACCACGGTCAAATAACGCAGTTTTGAGGACAGTAAGAAACAGGGTGAAATGACCAATCGGTAATTGACGGAGCTTGGTAGGAAGCCCATTCCAGGTCATGGGGGCAGCCACAGAGAAGGCACGGCGCTGCCGTATGGTTGTCCGCACGCGGGGAACAACAAGTTCAGCCTGCGCAGCTGAGCGGAGAGAGGAACGGCGCTGCGAGCATGAGGTGGGACAGCAGAGCTCCCGCAGGTATGGAGGGGCCAAACCTTCAAAGCACCGCCGGACCAAGGCAGAGATTCGGTAAGTGATGCGCATTCTCTATACAGTGCATGTCACCAGTGTGGATATTTACCTCTGCACTATGCACATTCCATTGTCAGAGATGATTCAACTAGGAGACTGTATGGACACATCGCATGCTGCAGGACGCAGCAGGGGTCACCAGGACCATGCTGGGCTTTGTGCAGGGGTCACCAGGACCATGCTGGGCTTTGTGCAGTGCATAATGATTACCAGCTTACCCCCCACTGTTGTCTGTTTCTCTGGTTTCCTGACCAACTGAATTTCGACCTTGCTTCTCCAATCAATTACAATTCTTGAGTACGATGTCACTTGTAGCAACCATCGGTGGATGCCTTGTGCAGAATGAGAACAGTGCTGTAGAAGTCGTTAGACTAGATTGGATGAGATATAGGAGAAAGTGGAATCTGGTTTGTTAGTTTTTTACTTACACTAAACTTCTGTGAAAAAGATTTGAGACTAATTCTGTTATCAGGCCATGTGATCAAGCAAAGACAGTGCCATTTCTAAAATACAAGAAATTTGTTTACTAAATTAAAGCAAATATCTTGGTACACAGAGTTGGTTGTTTAAAGTAATCATCTGGTTAGATGAAATGCTCCAAAGCTTGATGGTCAAGTATGCACTGCTGATTCTAATTTTGACTTTAACCTGATTTTGAGATTAAAATCGCCTCATTTTAAATTGAAAATTCTCCTCGCTTTTGAAATAGACGTGATTTTGATTGAAAATTACTTTTATAAATTCATCTAATTCTGATTTTAAAATTACTTGATTTTGTTTTACAATTAATCTGATTTAAAAATGATGATCTTGAGCCTTTAAAGATTTTATTTATATATCAAAATTCCGTTAAAGAGACCATTTGAGAGTAGCTTGTTATTGCTTTTTCTGTGACAGAAAAAAATCTGTTATTTTTGTTTTCACTGTGAGAGAGAAAATTGGCCAGATGGTCGCCCATGATTGAAGATCACCACAGAACAGTGTCTGTGCATATTTGCAAAGAAACAAAACATTTGTAAGTTTAAGTTTGTGAGAGATGGATGTGCTGATAAGAATGTAGAATAGCAACTGTATGGTGTGCTACTCTATGTTTCCCTGCCCACGTTTCATCTTGAACTGTGAGATCTTTTAGCCTGGCTTCTGCTCTTTTGCTGATAGATGTTCAAAAGATAGTAATTTTACAGCTATTTGATAAAAACTTTATTATTTGCTTTGACATTTTTACTAGAGCTGAACGAAACAATGCTTGTAACCAATGATGTTTTGTAGTTTACCGTGCGTAGAATAACAGATGATGGTTTGTAGTTTACCGTGCGTAGAATAACAGATGGTGGTTTGTAGTTTACAGTGCGTAGAATAACGGATGATGTTTTGTAGTTTACCGAGGGTAGAATAACGGATGATGTTTTGTAGTTTACCGTGCATAGAAAGTGGACCATGTATCTAGTTTTCAATATATGATGCATATTTGATATAATTTTAATAAATATAAAAACACTAAGCTCATATAAATACTCCTTGTGTTTGGATATTGTGCAATCGAAGCATACATGTAAGATGTCTGCGTGACTGCGTTGGGTTAGTAGCAGGTGAGGGTTTGTATGGAGATATATGCAATGGTTGTAGCCACTGTTCTCTGGCAATGTGTCTTATTCTGAGAAGCCTGTTGGCATTGGTTGCAGCAGAGCTCTATTTGTTGTCCGAGGTCCACTGATCAGTTTGGGTTCCCATAGATTGGTAGGCATTGAACTGTCAGGCGGCCAGTGAGTAGTTGTACTGGTCAGCTGCAGGAAATGATTGGTCGGCTTGAGATATTGTTATCTGGTGGGACAGTAATGCAATTTGTGTAGACATTCTGAGAGTCTTGGGACAGCCTTGAACTCTCTGGTGGGTGGACAGACATTATGGACAATTCCAGTCTGATGATTTGATTAGCTGTAGAAGGGTGCCATGGGGGAACTGAGTTCTTAGTACGCAAATCGGTGGATTTGAATTATTTTATGGCGACGGGTCGGTAGACTGTGTTTGGTCAATCTGAATGCTATTTCTTTAGGATTTATTATCCCATTCTTGTTGGGGTTTGACAGGAGTTGTGAAGGTCAGTTGTTCATCAACTGGACATTAATCCATGCATCTGTGATAAAAAAACATTTAGTGCATTTGATGAAGTCATTATTCAGTCTATGTTAACAAAGTCATGTAACTCATTAGAATAGTTTCTTCGGCTGTTTGATTGGTCTGTTAAGTCATGGCCGGACTAGTCACTGTCTGTACCCCTGCAGAAACGACTCCTACATCTGCTCACACTGTTAGAGTTAAACATCTTCTTAACATCTTCTTACCTTGCATTACTTTAATACCAAATGTCTCTGCCAATGATTGGGCGACTAGGAAGTATTCCTTAATCTCTTATGTCTCTGTTGCTTTTGTACCGGTAATTCATTTTAGGACAATACTTAAGCAATATCGATGGCATAGTTTTATTTTTCTTTCCTTATAAATAAAGTATTTACACTCTATACCAGTTATCTTCAACTATGCCTTCATACTTGCTGTGGACCAATACAAATTACCAGTTGATCTGAGGTTTTAAATAGTTTTCCAGTTTCATGATGGCTATTTACGTGTAGCGCTTGCCAAAGGTTGCCAAAACGCAACAGGTAAATGCACATTTTGAGTTCTGATGTGCAACAGAATGAGTGCAAGAAACCAAAACCAAACAGACAAATTCTTTCACAGCTGAACACAAATTGTGTCAGTTGTCTTTCCTGATCAGGATGAATCTGTCGCCTTACTTTGCAGATTAATTGCTTGGACGTTTATATATGTGAAACATGGCTAATTAAAGTGTATATCTGTCTCCTCTTTACCAGGAGTTCTGAAGATGTGTTTTGTTTACAGTTGCAATAGACTTGTTACACGGTTTTTCATTTATGATCGGCTAAGTTGCCATAATGAGGGCAGACTTTTACCCTGGGACAGCCGTTCTTTGACTGTCGTTCTCTGTAGAAAGAGTCATGGTCTGAGTCAAGGTCTCAGGTATTTGTGTGACAGAGAGAAGGCAAAGAGAAGGAGTTTGATAATGAAACCAGGAAGTTGAAGGTACAGCACAGAATTACGACATGAACTCAGATCGATGTAGATGTACCTTTATGCACAAACAAACTCACTGATTCTTGGACATCTAGCGCAGAGTTTCTCAAACTGTGGGTCACGAAGCTCTGGCAAGTGGGTTGCCAAATTTTTTCGAGAAACATTTTTTTTACAGCAACGACATATGGCTATGATTGGGCTATAACTAGCTGGATTGCAATAAATTGTAAAATGTGTTTACCTAACTTTCCTTTTAATGCTTTACATTTCTAAGTGCTGTACATAAATCCGCATATTTTCGATACCGATTTACGAAGCAAATTTTAGTACACAATGCTTAATTTTTCACAGTGGGTACCGAGACTGCCAAAATATTCACAAGTGGATCGCGACCCTGAGAATTTTGGGAACCGCTGATCTAGAGCACTGCCTGCCGAGAATTTAGTAACTTCATTACAACTTGTATCTCATTGGTTCATCAAATTGTTTTTATTTACTTTCTTCCTCATTTGTTCTGCAAACCTTACCATAAAATATGTCATTTCCATTTGATTTGTGCACTGTTAGAGTTAAACATCTTCAGAACTGTTGATTTGCAGGTAGTGTTGTTGCATGAAACCTTATATTATTTTATTTATTTCTGTTCACAACTGTTGTGTGTTCAGTTCTGCGTTGTTACAAGCTGCTTCATGAAAATGAATTGTAAGTGACTAATATAGCAGTGTGTTTATCAGTGTCCTTTGGCTGCCTGGAGTGACAAAGAAGTCAGCATTACCTTAACTAATAGGATATCAGAATAGAAAAATTGCAATGTGGGACTTTTTAAAGTTGTTTTGTGTTTCTGTTTTTCCAGTGTGCCGGGGGTCAGTTTCAGCTGTTTCGCACAGTCATGGTTCAGATTTCAAAGAGCGGTACAGAATGTACAAAAAGCAGTATGCAAACTGTACATATGTGATGGGTAACCTGGTGATAGGATTTCTTGAAGGAGACGAGGATTATGACATGGGATTCCTGAAAGACATTCAAGAGGTGTCTGGTTTTGTTCTAATCCTCGGTAACTTCTTCAGTCATCTCAACCTGACCAGTCTGCGTGTCATCAGGGGAAAGACGCTCTTTAAGCCTGATAACACGTCAGCTCAGGCGTACAGCTTATACGTTTCACTCAACTACAAGAAAGAATCCGAAACGGTTGGACTCAAGGAACTTGGACTGGTGTCTCTCCAAGGTGAGAGATTAAGATAACTTTCTGCTGTTGTACGTAAGTTAACGCTTCAGTCCAGTCAGTTTGTTGTAATATCAGTCAGGATAACTGAGCAGAACAGAGGTTGAATGCTGTATTAGAAGAATAACGCAAAGTTCCAAATATCTGATAATTAATTAATGAGATGATATTACTAAGTTGATATAATTAATTTTTGGGTCAGTGGGAGAATAATTGAGTATTGTTTGCTGCTGAATTCTGTCAGAATTTCTGCCAACAGATAATTTGGGCATGCTTCCCTTCCCGAACAGGTTAATGAGATTTATAGTTGGAATTCAGTGCCATCGTGTGCTATGGCTGTCATTTCAAGCAATTACAGGCTGGGATGGCACTGCTGTGTACTAGGTCACCTTCCGCAAATTGGAAATGATGCCAAAATGACTTACATCCTGACTTATTGGTTCCTACCAACTCTGTCTGACTGTGCCCCTGTTAGTTTGTACCAAAATGAACCCTAGGTGACGGAACCTCACACAATCAGAAGAATTAGTTATCTATGACTTCTGGTGATCCGGCTTTCCATAGAAAGGAATCGGTCAACATGGACATAACTTACTGTTAATCATCTCCAGTTGGGGTACCTAAGACGCTATATTAAGTGTCTTGATACATGTGTGAATGACTGAATGGCTACTGCTTCTGTCAGGAAAATCAGCACATTTCTTCAGGAAATTATTTGATTTGAAAGTATTTTTGTTCCAGATAGGTCAAAATCTTCATCTGGCAAATACACGGGAACTGCTATCAAACAGCGGCGTTCCTTCTTGGTCGCTGGCCCTGCAACCTGGAATGGGCTGCCTGTTACACTCCGCTTGGTCCCTGAGGGTCACCCGGCTATGTTGTTTGCTAACTTGAAAACTGTTCTATTTAGCCGTGGATGGACTGGGAGTGCTTCTGAGTAGATTACCTTAAAGGGGCGCTATGTAAAACTCCTATGGTAACAAAAGATCCAATGTTGATTGATATATTGAAAAACCTATAAGATGTGGTGTTGAATCGGGACTGACCCAACGGTCAACCCATTACTTCGTTGTTCTCTGCCAAAGACCATTTCCACAATCGACATTTCCCAAACTCATTCCTTCGTTTCCGATGAACAAGGCCAACATGAGATTTGGTTTCTATTTCAGATATAATGGCTGGCAATGTTTACCTCTATAATAACAATTTGCTGTGTTACGAAGACTCGATAAATTGGAAGGACATTCTGGCGGATGAAGCTGAAGTCTTTTTTGGTAACAACGATCCCAATCGACGAATTTGTAAGTTGTGTTGCTACTTCTCTCCGGTAATTTAGTTAGAGTCATTTCAGGCTGTGTCGTTTGCAGACGTGTTTGTGAATGAACATGCACAGTTCTGTTTCTACATTCTCATTTGATTGAGTTTCTATGGTAGCATGAAATTATTGACAATAGGCTGTTGGCAGGCACATTAAGAAACTGGGATTTAGTTAGTAGTTGGACTGTTGTTTGATTGTTCCATGTCATGTTGGCGATCCTTGAACCACAGGACTATGCTTCTGATATGTTTCTGTAGAGGCATGTAAAGTTCCTGTCCGAAAATTGCAAAGTATGTTGTTTCATTATTTTGCTAACTGATTTATTCTTTTTCTAAAGCAGCTTAGTCCGTGTGTTTGCTTCTAGAATATACAGTTGACACCACTTAGTGCCTAATGGATAATTGCATAGTTTGCAAGTAGATCTGAGTAGGTCTCTTGAAGAGGCGCTATATAAATTTCCAGAATGAATGAATGAATGAAAAAATGCTTCTGTGCATAGAAGCTGGCCAGTCCCTTTTTAAATTTAGAGTTTTTCAATCGAAGATAACTATATGCGCATCATTCGGTTATGTGCATTGCCAACTACGGGTCCATTATGTATTGCTCTTTGCATATCAAAGCCACTTAATTGCATAGGCAGCTTAGAACATACTGGCCACATAGGCAGTTCACCTGTGGACAGCAAACGATTCCAGCTGGTGTCATAACATTGTTAGCAGTCAACATTCTGGAAAGTGCACGCTGTTCTTGTTGCTTGCTTGATACTCGTTTAAGTTGTAAAAATGTGAAATGGCTGGACACATCTTTAAGACTTTGAAGTTAGCAGAGCGAGTAGGGGTGCTTAAATGCCTGGAAAATAAGAAAAGTCATCGTGAGTTGCATTGGAATTTGGTGTCCTGCCAGTGTATTTGGCACTTGACCTTCTAATTTAATGCATTGATTTACTATAACTGAATTGTTACTGAAGGCATTTTAATACTGTATGTAGCTCCATCTCTGTTATTAGATACCAGTACACTTTGCCGATTTTGCACAGTACAGGTGACCTTCTCTTATTTGCACAAGTCAGTTTGCATAGGTTCAAGGCAGTCCCGAGGCCATGCATTTAAGCGGCGTCAACTGTATATAAAATTTCCTTTAGATAATATGCTGATGGAATTTTGCTTCCAGCCTTAACCATTTAATGACGAGCATGCACTAAAATGTATGGAAAACTAATCCCTCTCATCGTTAAAGGGTTAAAACACTTTCTTTGAGATAAAACAAACTCCATAAAACCTCATATTGATAACACAACTCCACTGCAAGGTGCCCGTATCTGGCCAAAATTTGTGGTTAATGGTACCATTTTCTTACCTTGGAGTGCATTGAAATCTGAACTCTGCTATCCAGCTAAAGCTAAAACTTTGGAACAACAAACTTTGTCTTTTGCTGCTCTGATAAATATCACAGTTTAAAATGCTTGATGGTGTTTGACATTCTGGTGGTTTGCTATAAAACTAGAACAATGATTGTTGGCATTTTAATTGCAGGTAACCAGTGTCATGAAAATTGTACTCACGAGGGTGATCGACATTGTTGGGGTGAAGGTCCAGACATGTGTCAGAAATGTAAGATCATAAGAAGTGCTTCAGTGTTAGTTGGTAGAGGAAAGCTTTATTCATTTTTACTGATGGCCTACCAATCTAACTTTCTGATTTATTATGTTGACTGATATCTTTAGTCAGATCTGTGCCTTTGTTCAGATTGTGTTTGGTTTCATTATGAAACTTTATTTAATCAGAGTTGATTTCTTGTCCTAGACTATTTGTTGATAGTAATACTACTAATAATAATAATTTATTAATTCAAACTGACAAGTATGCAGTAAGATTACGTGATATAGTAGTAACAGATGATAGCAAGCTTAACAGGATTCAAATTTAACTGTATGGCAGCCTGCAAGGTGCCCATCTGTCCCACTGCTCATTTTCAATTTGTGTTTCATCAACAGTCCAATAAATAGAATTGAATTCATAGCAGTCCAATAAGTAGATTGTCTTAAATGTGTTCCAATGATTTTAACCTTTTTGACCCCGCGGGCCACCAAAACAATTATTCTTGACGCCGAGGGCCGCACCAGTAAACTCAAAAGCAACGACTAAAAATTACTAACTTTATTAACATTTAGTATGGCAATAAGTATGTAATAATCAGTGAATAATAGCATGTATGTAGGCCTATGGCATGCGTTATAGTAGTTCAGCAAAAAAGTATATCAATAACGTTCAAGCACATTTTTAATGAGATATTCGGCTTCGAACTGTCTTGCAATATCTCATTTTCGGTTGGTATTCAGCTTTGGCGGGCCATTTAAAATCAGCCCAAGGGCCGCATGCGGCCCGCGGGCCGCGGGTTGGACAGCACAGATTTAGATATAAAGTACTGGGTTTACTTGGTCTAACAACAAAGTTGTTTGAACATGATAGTCTTTTTTTAGCAAGCAATGTAATTTAGAGCATCAGCTGGGAGGTAAACAGCATACCATGCATACAACTGGCCTCATATCCAATCTTAGGGATTCTTTCCTTGCCAGCTGAAGGGCCTATGGGAAAAGGAAATGAATGCTTTACTATGTTTCACTAGGGGGTGTGGGAGGCTCGACCATACTTAACCTAACGCTGAATGTTTAATTTGTTGCTGACAAAGTTGTTCACAGACAAGCAGCTGTTATCTTGAAATTAAATTTATTGTTTGTTTGATCATTGGCATTGTACAAAGTGCAGCATCAATTAAAATACCCGATCAAAATACCAGTTCTTTATTCCCTGATTATGATAATGAGGGAACAGAATCCATGGCATGATTTTATTTAAGATTAATCTTTCAATGCCTCATTTGAATGAGCACAGCCATGGTGCAGTTTAGATCTGCAGTTAACATGGATTGTGCAAACATGAGGAAAAATGATAGAAAAGGAAATCTGAGAAACAAAAGATTAAGGTAATCTGAGATAAGGTGATAGAGGGGTGATGCATCTACGAAAGTAGCTCTCTCCAGGCAGGCCAAGTATTAGTTCAGGTATTATGTCAGACTGTCATTGGCTTATCGGGAAGGAGACTTACAAGATGTGTGGTGATGGATTTGCTAAGCAAGAGATCATAAAGAATAAATGGTTGATTGAGCTTTGACGAGTAAACTGAAAATACAATGACTTGTGGTCACTTTGCAGTAAAAAAGGAGAACCTAAAGTCGAAAGGTTAGGAACACAGAAGTGTTTGAGCTTGAGTTTTGAAGATGAATGGGTAGAATGGATAATATGGGTTATTGAAAAAGTCAAACCAAAGTCAAAAGGATGGAGAAAGATTCAGTTGGATAGATCATGGCATAAAACAAGTATGTTCTGGTTAGCTTATGAGATAACATGGAGACTATTAACCGTGCTTGTAATTTGTTTGTATGTGCTTGTAATTTGTTTGATGTGCTTGTAATTTGTTTGTATGTGCTTGTAATTTGTTTGTATGTGCTTGTAATTTGTTTGTATGTGCTTGTAATTTGTAGATATGACAGGCAAATTGTGATGGTGTGGCATATTGCACTTCTTCACATCACACTGTTTTTCTATATTCTACTAAATTAAATTTTAAATGAATTTATGTTACTAATAAATATAATACAAGTATTTTTGATTAATATAGTGTTTTTTAAGTTACTATTAGGTCACATTTTAATCTGTAGAGTGTCTTTGTAATTGCTTGCTTGGTATGTAAACCATCGTCTTGAATGCCCCGTTGCTTCTTTCAACACTCATTTCACAGAGATCACTGATATTAGATGAGAGCAGTCAAACTTCACATTGAGTTACATTTTGGATGACAGAGGGCAAAAAATAACATTGTCTTTTAGGTGAAAAGACCTCAAAATTATCTCAGGCCTTTTGCTTGGTAAGATAGATCTCAGCCCAGGCATCTTCAAACAAGTTGTGTCATCCAGTAACTATTGCAGAAGTATTTTACAATTGCCTAGAGCAAATCCACATGGTCTGCTCTGTTTACATCCAGGCCTGGAGTGCATGTTGCTATGCACTAACAAGCTTAGGTTTGGCAATGGTATGAGCAAGTGATTCTTCTTGTAGAACTATAAAAAATTATCAGACGCTGAAAAATCTTTGATATCTGCAAGCAGGCCAATCCTTTTAGGAAAATTTTTCAATCAGCCTTTTTCAGAGGCATAAACCCTAGTCTAGTTGACATAGTGTCACCTGAAATCACTGTTTATATTGCTTTTGTTATCGTTTGAGAAGTTCTCCAAATAATTAGTATAAACATTACTTAAGTAAGTAAGCAAGCAAGTATATCCTTTATTCAACCAATTGCTAACCGCACTTTGGAGTACAATACTGTTGGTCCTCCTACCCATATATGTATGAGAACCATCAAAATTAACTCTTCGTCTAACTCTGAATTACCAAAAATCGTATGCCACAACAAAAAAGTAGGGCATTAAAAGTTCGTCAGACATCTAAATCGTTTGCAGATTGAACTCATACAAGAGTAATTACGATATTCAGTTATCCAGTTTTTGCAGAATGTTTTGGAGTTAGATGAATACATTTTCAATTGAAGAGGATTACTGTAATCTGTCATGGTTTTCTATCTTGCAGTAACGAAAGTCATCTGCAGCAAGCAGTGTGAGTCGCGTTGTTTTGGGCCGGGACTGAGTGAATGCTGTCGTCCAGATTGCGCTGGTGGCTGCTCTGGTCCACTTAAAACAGACTGCTTTGTAAGTATAAATGAGGCCTTTCTGACTGGAGAATTTAACTCCAAAATTTAAGTTCCCAAAGCTGGTTTTGGTCTTTTCATGAGACCTTTTGCAGCAGGTAGGCTGGTTTTCATGAGACCTTAGCAGATAGGCTGGTTTTCATGCGACCTTTTGCAGATAGGCTGGTTTTCATGAGACCTTTTTGCAGATAGGCTGGTTTTCATGAGACCTTTTGCAGCAGATGGCAGTTTTGTTGTTCTGGTTTCAAATTAATTATGCCATAAATCAAAGAATATTTGAATGGCAAGATTTGTATATTTGCCGTTACAGATCTTACATATCAGAACTCTGTTTAAGTGTTTAAGTTGTTTTAATAACAGTATTAAAAGTAATGACTATATATTGGGTAAACAAAATTCACTCTGCTAGGCGTTTCTGGTGACTTTGTGCCTCTAATGCAAAGTTGTTGTCTGGTGGTTGTCTTTTGTCATTGGACATGAGAAATCTTTGTTAGACAACATAAGGCAACAAGGTAAAGCAAGGTGGTTGTCTGTGTTTATTAGACCATCTTCTCTCTAGTTTTTGCCCATTCAGTTTAGTTATAGTCATTGCATATTTTTTAACATTATTAGTTTCGGTTGTAATTGCGTATTGCAATTGATTGAGTTTAGTTTTAGTTTAAGTTATAGTTATTGACTAAAACCTTTGACTTTTATTTATCACTAGTTGGATTACCCGGCATTGCCCGGGGTTATAAGTTTCACACCACCACCACCACCACTACCACCACCACCACCACCACCACCACCCCCACCACCACCCCCACCACCCCCACACCACCACCAACAACAACGACTGCTTGGCAATCTTGGCAGTCGCCCTCTGGCGGCGACTGCTTCGCAGTCTTGGAGGCCTTTGTGGCGTCTGGCGACCTGTGGCGGAGACTGCTTCGCAGTCTTGTAGACGCCTTCTGGCATCTAGCGACCTCTGCCGTGGACTGACTGCTTCCAGTCGCCCTCTGGCGGCAACTGCTTCGCAGTCTTGGAGGCCCTTGTGGCGTCTGGCGACCTCTGGCGGAGACTGCTTCGCAGTCTTGTAGACGCCTTCTGGCGTCTAGCGACCTCTGCCGTGGAGTGACTGCTTCGCAGTCGCCCTCTGGCGGCGACTGCTTTGCAGTCTTGGAGGCCCTTGTGGCGTCTGGCCACCTGTTGGGGAGACTGCTTCGCAGTCTTGTAGACGCCTTCTGGCGTACAGCGGAGACTGCTTCGCAGTCTTGTATACGCCTTCTGGCGTCTAGCGACCTCTGCCATGGACTGACTGCTTCGCAGTCGCCCTCTGGCGGCGACTGCTTTGCAGTCTTGGAGGCCCTTGTGGCGTCTGGCGACCTGTGGGAAGCAGTCTCCCGTGGACTGACTGCTTCGCAGTCGAAGAGGGTGAACCGGGAGTTGGCGTGTTAAAGAAAACGCCAGAAATCTAGCCCTCACTGCCGGTCTGTAGTCGGCCTCGCCCTTAGTAAAGCAGACTGGTTGTTTCATATACTGTAAATAATTTAGATCTTTGTCTTTGAACATACATGTGTTAAAATTTTGCTGTAAAACGATGAATATACTTCGAATCGATCGTCATTAAATTATGTGCGAAAGTAAACAACTTATGCGCATTATTAATGACGTTGGGGAATACCGGCGCCATAAATAGAACCGCGGTGTTGTTATGCGCATTATTAATGACTGACATTGGGGAATACCGGCGCCATAAATAGAACCGCTTCGCAGTGGAATAGGCGAGCTTGCGCGTGATGGACGGTCGGGTGGGTAGAGTTTTGGGGGATTTTCACCATGGTAGTGGTGAAAACGGGGGACGCGAACCCCTGCACTGGGTGTCCGATGCCGAGACCGACCCAGCAGTCAAGGTTTCGAGTGAAAAGGCGAGAAATTGTAGAAGTTAAGCCCAGTCAAACAGACAGACAGACAGACAGACACACACACACACACAGAATTCTCGCTTTATTAATATCGATACTGTTGATCATTCCATACTATTAAAAAAGTTGCAAAATTACGGAATTAGGGGAACCCAACTAAAATGGTTTTACAGTTATTTCGAAAACCGTGCGCAAAGAGTTCTCTGTAATGGAGCTCTATCAGATGAAGGGTACATCACCTACGGAGTTCCCCAAGGCTCCAACCTTGGACCACTTTTATTCCTCATCTATATAAATGACCTAGCCAAAGTTTCTTCCACTTTATATTTTATACTATTCGCTGACGATACCAACATCTTCTTTTCCCACTCATCTTGGCAGTCACTGATGGAAATTATTAACATTGAATTGCTAAAAGTTAGTAACTGGTTCACAGCTAATCGACTCACCCTTAACCTAGACAAAACCAACTTCATTCTGTTTAAGTCACACAGAAAAAACAATCCCGTAAACCTAAAACTGGAAATCGAGGGTGATCCAATAGCGCAAGTTGAGTCCACCAAATTCCTGGGTATCCTTGTCGATCAACATCTTACTTGGAAGAACCACATCAACTATATATCCCTGAAAATAGCAAAAAATATTGGTATCCTTAATAGAATATCACATCTATTGCCCAATAACATTAGACTTCAATTATATTATACCCTTGTCTATCCTTATCTCTCGTATTGTAACTTAATCTGGGCCTCCAACTATGAATCTCGGTTACATAAACTAGTGATATTACAAAAGAAAGCTGTTAGGGTAGTAGCCGGGGCTCGCAGGAATGCCCACACCAGCCCTATCTATGAAGAATTGAACTTACTGAAATTAGAGCAAATAAGAACTATGCAAATAGGAGAATTCTTTTACAAATATGAGCACAAATTACTTCCCTCCTCATTCGTGGACTACTTTATCCTAACCCCTCAGGTTCACACTTACAACACGAGAAACGCTGACACTTACCGTCCAGATAGGGCAAGAACCAATTTAAGGGATTTCTCCATTAAGTCATCGGGCCTGAGATTATGGAATTCAATTCCCCTTGAGATTCGCCTATCGGCCAACCACTATTCCTTTAAAAGGAAGCTTAGAGGGTTTCTAGCTAATGCCTAAGCGATCACATCGACCTACAGACTTTATAGAGTCTATCTACATTCTATGGTGCGTAGTGCCTAATCGACCTGCAGATCCTTCCATCATTCCTTTACCCTCCCGTGGAGGGAGGCGATTGTGGCGCGGAGGACCCACTCGGTCCCATTAGGACCATTTATTGGCCCCCGGACTCTCCTTGGGGCTTAGTTAAGATTAGTTAAATTTAGTTAAGATGATTACTTCACTACTTTTAGTCGTACCCTATTGTACGACACTAATGATTTTGTACGACATAGATTAAGATACCAGGAAATTAATTGTACTCTTGCAGTCATAAATTTTTCGTTTACATTATATGTTCAGGTGGCCCTCTAGCGGGACCTTGGTCCCTTTGGGCTTTCCCTTTTGCTTTCCGCTGACTATGCGATAAAAAATTGATTAAATTGAAAAAATTGAATGTATTGAATGTATTATGTAATATTATGAATTGTGTTATGAATTGTTTTGTATTATGAACTGAATTGAATTGTTACTCGGTTGCAATAAAGATTATTGTATTGTATTGTATTGTATATTCCGAGTTTTCTAATTGTTCGAATTCTTTTTCTTCAGGTGCTTTTAAAATAATTTCAAATTTATGTTAAGAAAGTTTCCATATTTCCAGGGTTTTCAAGGAATGATTACGTTTTAGTGGTAATTGTACGGTAATTAAAAGCTCCCAAAAAATTAAATTGTTGAAACCAGAATCAGTGATGCAGGTATGGTCAGGTTTGGTTCCTCGTTGAGATCCAAGATTAAAGCGGATAGTACACTGACCTGATTATCCAAGCAGGTCAGATCGGTTCAAAACAGCACAGTTTGAAAATGATTGATTGTGATCCATGCAGATTCTGTGAACATTTGTATGTGTCAGAATGTGTGTTTGGTTGTGTGTGTGTTTGGTTGTGTGTGTGTGTGTGTGGTGTGCGTGTTTGGGTGTGTGCGTGTTTGGGTGCGTGCTTGTAATGGTTAAGCAACATTTCAGTCATAAGCTGTGTGTAAGACACCGTAGCCATTTTACAGTATTAGGAATAGACATTTCCTATTTGGTCTTCTATTTCTGGAGCAGAGGCATTCCATGTCGTGTGTTATAACCAAGCCAATCCATCTGATGTCGTTCCAGGTGGCCACCCACTCTGACCATTAGATATTCCATTTTGTGAGATTTCCTCTGATCTCCTGATATCCATCATGCACTTTGTTTCCAGGGCTGTCCCTGATTTCCATTGACCTGCTTAGTATTGTAGGCAGATGATTTGGATAGGTTTCTGGCATATATGGCACGCTGTTTAAGCCTGGCTCATGTGGTTGTGATTGACTTCTACTACAACAAATCCACTACATAGATACGTAGTGGATTTTTTTAAATAAACATTTTCTGATGTTTGAATAGCCATGTTTGTTTAACAAACAGGGTTTTCAGCATGTTTGTTGGCTGGGTCATCTTCACATTCTTGCCATTCCTTTTCTTGCAAAATAGGAAGCAGTAATATGTTAAAATTATTGGAAGGCATCACCAGATCAGAGTACAGTGCTACAGTTGGAGAATGATGTGTTTTATGAGGTTTTAATGGAACGATAAGTAGACAAACCTTTGCTAGAATATGACATCCTACTGTTTTAGTAGCAGCTGATGATTGTACACATCTTTCGTAATAGTTACATAGTAAGTAAGTAATCTGATGAATGTGGGCCAACTGAACTGTAGCCCACCCAACAAGGTATTGCATGGGTTGGGATAGAGCAAGTTTTGATATTTTGTCACGTGGTTTAATGATTCAAATGTGACCGCTGTCTCTGCTGCCAAGGTGCTCAGAGATGACCCAGTGCTGTTGATAACAGGAAGGGTATTCACAAGGATTTTCTTCTAGACATATTGGTGACCAAGATCTACATCAAGCTGAAAGAATCAGGCAATTATACGTGTGTACCATTGTATTAGTCTGATGTACTGATGTTTACCACAGACAGAAGTTTTGGTAAACTGACATTAGGTTTAGTGGTTCATATAAACTGTGTGCAGACGGGTGACACATTAATCAGGTCTACATTAGTTCATTTGCTAACAGACTTATCTCTGATGTCAGTGACACCATGGACATTGCTGCATGGAATCCTGTATGAGAGTTTGGCATTTGATAGCTCACAACATCTTGCTGACCTGATAAGGGGTTGATTGGAAAACAGTTAGAGTTGCCATCAGAATGGACAACTCAGTTTGAACACTTGTTAAATGTGGTACTCCACAGGTTTCTCCCTTGGACCATTTCTTTTCGTGCTGTATATGACTGATCTGACCAAAATTATTTCCACTCTTGGAACCCAGGTTCATCAGTATGCTGATGACATTCAGCTGTACTTAATGTGCCACTTGGCTTGTGGGTCCAAAATGTAAGCAGTCATCATGAGAGTGTCGTCCTGGATGTGTTGAAATTGGCTCAGACTTACCTGGAGAATACAGAATTTACATGGCTGGGCACAAGAGAAGCACTGGCGAGGGAAGTGGTAACAGGGAAGTGATATTGGCAGCGTTTCCAGGTTGGGAAGTGAAGGGTGTTGTCTGGGACCTTGGAGTGCTTCTGGACCTATTTATGAAGAAGCATGTCAATTCCCTCTGTTGGTCAAATGTGTCAGATTAGAGTTATATGCATTTGATGCAGCTGCAATTCAGTCAATTCTCTCATTCACTCTGGACTATTGCATTGCAATGCTGTCCTCATAGGCCTACCAAAATTCTGGATACAACTTCAGTCCATCCTTAACTGTGCCACCTAAATGGTCTATAACCTACCAAATTTCTTGTGTCTTGAGCTTTATGTAATCGACACTGCACACTGACTTCCGGTCAAGCACAGGGTTGTTTTAAAAAGCCCAAAAAAATTCTGAATTTTTTTAGACCCCTGCAGGTTGTGACGCCTTAAGGGCCTCAGGCTTTGTGAGGCTTTTTTAGCATATGCCTAAGTTCAGCACTGCTTTTAAGGTTTTTAACAGATGTTTTACAAATAGCAACTGCCTAACAACTTTTGTGGAAAGCCATTGTCTTTGCTTTTGCTCTCCAAGTGCCTTGTTTGGCTTGATTCTCTTTTTGTTTTCACCGCAGTGTGTCCCATCCCCAGATTCACATGTTTTAGTCAAGTGTTATATAATGCCTCCTGCTTTTTCTGCGATGAGCTGCCTATACCAGTTAGGTCTGCCCAAGCTCACTACCCATTCATCTTCCATCAAATTTCCAAAAGATTCCAACTTGTTAGTATCTCTGTTATCAATGCTCCAGGTTTAGGTATTGCTGCTGGTTGAAACTGAATAATATTGGAGTTTTTTTGTTGTTTTAGGCATGCCGGAATTTTATTGATGAAGGCGTTTGTGTAGAGCGGTGCCCACCGTTATTCATCTATATAGATAGTGAGTTCCGATGGGTTCCTAACCCGAATGCCAAATATGCCTATGGGAACCTGTGCGTCGATGAGTGCCCTGGTTCGTAACTATTCTTCACAGCATTTTTAACACCAACTATTTAGAAGTTAGGATACAACAATTTGCTTATTTATTAGGCATCTCTGTCGATAATAACCATGGCTGTAGTCGAGGGTATACGTGGGTATACAGTGTGTACTCACCTCTAGAGACTGTATACTCACCTCACAAAATATTTTTACTCACCTCTACTTAGTTTCGGAAAACTAAACAGTAGTGTTTACTCACCACTAATTAGTTTCGGAAAACTAACCGATAGCGTGTACTCACCTCTAATTTTACCAGTACAGCCCTGATGATAACGGTCAGATGCAAGGCCATTGCTTTTCGCTGAAAGCATAATTTAGATCATAAATTCAAGAGAAATATCCTTTCTTCATATTTAATCTGTTTTTAATCACTATGAACGACTGATTATTACATGACAAGGAGATGTTGAAAAGTTATTTAGTCATCATTCCAAACAAAGAAAATTTTGATGTATGCAGTAGGCAACTCATGTTATTTGTCTGTTAGCTGACCTCAGAGGTCTGAATGATGTAAGAAACTGTGTGATATACTTGCATGTATATGAAGCATTTGTGTTTTTATAGATCACCTAATCGCAGACATGGGAGCCTGTGTCAGTGACTGCAGTCCTGGATTCATGGTCGAAAACAGGAAGTGTGTCCCATGTAATGGCATCTGTCCAAAAAGTAAGAAGATCCACTCAGTTGTTATCTATTTAGCAAATGTTCATTGCTATACAATGATGATATTTGGGTCATGGGATTTGCTGCTTTTTGTTTAGTAGATAACTATAATAAAAAGTTAATGCCATCCAAAGTAGCCATCCATACATCTTCCTTCCTATTCTACTCTACAGACTTTGATTCAGAATCTTTCTTGACAGTTGAGTGCATAAAATGCCAACCAACCTTTCATCATGATCTCATCATATGCTTCACCTAATATCAACTTCTTGTTTTCTTCTGACACTGGCTTCTTACAAGAACCATAGGTTGGGGACGGTTGTGAGATCATGCACGTTCAGTTTCTGTGTTTGTAGCATTTGAATCATCTGCTACAAATGACTTGACTTGTGAACTTGCTATTGTCATTAAATAACTTGCAAGACAACGATTTTGGTTTAAATGATGATAACTATTTTACTTTAAATGATAACTATTTTACTATTGTATTGTGTTTGGAGATTTATAAAGCGCCACTCGTCAGTAAAACTATTCAGAGGCACTCTCAATGTGGGAGTGCAGGTGGAAGAGAAAAGCTTTCAAGGGGCGAACAGGAAAGGAGGTGACCCCAGATAAAATCTTAGAATGAATTGAGGGGGAAGGCTGTCCAGGAGGAAGGACCCACAGTAGCGAAGGCAAAATGTTGGGCCATAGAACTCCTCGCACGAGGGACAAACAGATCAAGTTGATCTTACCTTTGTGTGACTCTGTCTTGGCAACTGTTGAACATTCATCTACATCCTGATTCAGATTTGCTGATTGTGCTTGCATACTAAATGCTGTAAGTAAATAAATGGATTAACGTGTATATATACATTTAATTATCTGGACATTTATACAGCACCTTTTAAGGACCTCTGAGAGGCACTTGAACATGGCCACGTGAAAGTCATAAAATGATGCGTCATAAGTGCATGTGTTTAAGGTTGATTTCAAGTATGTTTGCATGAAATATCTGAAATACTAAAGATATCGTATTTGACAGATCCTCTGGTATTACTTGTGTGACTATATAGGTTGTCCAGGAACGGGAATAGATCACCTAACTACCCAGAATATCCAGAATTTCACTGGATGTACCATCATTAACGGAAACCTCAGAATCCTTGACTCCACATTTAATGGGTACGTACAATTTTCCTTCTAATTTTAATTAACTCTTAATTTGTTATTTTGCCTTTCAGTTCATTACTCTGTATCTGTAGATATAGTTTAACCCTTTAATGACGAGAGGGATTAGTGTTCCATACATTTTAGTACGCGCTCGTAATTCAAGTGTTAAGCACAGTGGACTCGATGCTTGTAAGAGATTCATTCATTCATTCATTCATTTAAGTATTTATATAGCACCTCTTCAAGGGGGGCTACTCAGAGGTGCTCCCGACTCCAGCAAAGCCAAATAGGACAGTTTTCAGTCTAATGTAGAATGTATTGGGCAGCGTTCTGGGGAGCAGGCACAACTCCGGGGGAGTTCTTTTCATGCCACTGAAAAGGCACGATTCTGTGTGGTGGCTGTGTGGGCAAAAGGCACAATGAGCACCCCTTTCCCCGAAGAAAGGAGGTGGCGTGTCTACCCTGAAATCAATAATAGACTTACAACAAGAGATGCTGCCTATGATTGCAGGTCTTCTCTTTGACCAGCATTCATTCATTGTAGCTGGTCCCGTTCGGAATTCTTTACCTTCTCATATTCCTGACTCTCTTACTTATTTATTTTTAAGGTAAAAACCTACCCGTTGCTTTTTCATAACATAGTCTTTATTACTATGACTATGAATGCTCCATAATGAAAATGAATTTCAATGGCGGTCACACAGTGCGGCCTGTGTTGTCCTTCGCGTAATCCTAGCATCTTTTTTGTTTTTAACTTGCTTTTTTATTTATTTTTTTAATTTATTTAGAGATCCTCCTCGAAATTTGTCTGGAATATCGGTGGATCAGTTGTCGGTGTTTGAGAATGTGAAGGAGATAACCAATTTCCTGATCATCCAGGGACAACATGACCAGTTTGTCAACTTGTCCTTTCTCAGCAATCTTGTTACTATCCATGGTCGCAATCTTGACGGGTAACTATAATATATCCGTTGAATATTGAATATTTGTTTTTTTTAAAATCTAATTTTAGGCTGTCTGAGTTCTGCAATAATAATATTTATTTGAAGAGTTACAGGAAACAAATAGATTTTTTATTGACATTAATATAATATACACCACCTTTGTGAGTTACTTAGAAATGCGCTTTATTAAGTATCGTCATCCATACAACAGACATTAGAAGGGACTAAACACAAGGAAAGGTAGTAGCTTCAGAAGGCCATGGAGATTTGGTAAAATGTTGTTCAAGCAACAACTGCTTGTTGCTGTTTGTTTTTATCAGCTACAGAGAGTCTTAACTTAGAGACAGAAATAAATTGAAGGCAATCTGCAATAATAGAAGTAATGTCTGCTGAAATGGTTAAGAGAGTGGGTAGATTTATTTATCTGGCAATAATGCTTATGGTGTAGATCTTTATGATAATCAGACAAAAATGTCTGAGTGCACTAGATATGGTTAGTCACTTTGACACAATGTTTTACATTTAAGCTTTCTGATCAAATTACTATTCTTTAGGAGTTACTGCATCACTATGTACCATTTGTATTGTATTGTATTTCAAAACTTATAAAGTGCCTCTACCCAGTGCCCACCAATCAGAGACGCTCCCAGTGCGAAAGTCCTTGGCAATAAAGGCAAGTTTTAAGACAACGAAAAGCTGTGGCAGGACCACCATATGGTAGTGGTGCAGTCCGGACCAAAGGAGGAAGCTGATTCCACAATGAAGAGCCAATACTTACAAAGGAATGAGACTGGGCCATCGCCATTCTCACTCGGGAACAAATAAGTAAAGTTGATCGTAGGAATGAAGAGGACGAAGGGAGCCAGACAAGGCGGGAAGACATATTGAGTCACAGAGGTAGTTAGGAGCAAGTCCCAGGTAAGATTGGCAGAAAAGGATAAGTACCTTCATTGAATGCGGGCTGTAAGAGGAAGCCAGTGAAGTTGTTCAAACATGAATGTGGAAATATGGGAGAAGCGTGGAAGATGGACAATTAGTCTGGCAGCTACGTTAAGAGCAGATTGTAGAGAGGAGAAATGGACTTTGGGGAGGCCAATAAAGAGGGAGTTACAGTAATCTATGCGAGAGCAGATGAAGGCGTGGGCTATGGAGGTAAAGACTGGAGAGGAGACAGATCTTCGAATAGCTCTCCGATGTCGGAGATGGTAGTAGCACAAGTGGGTGAGATTAGAGATATGGTCAGAAAAGGAAAAGGAACTATCAAGAATTACACCCAGGTTACGAACAGGTGTAGAGAGGGTATAAGAAAGAAAGCTTTGAGATAAGAGAAGGTAGTCAACGTTGGCCAGTTGTTGACGAGTGCCAAACCAAATCAGTTGGGTCTTTGACGAATTTAAAGAAAGCCAATTTGAGAACAGCCATGCTTGAAGGTCGTCAGTGAGAGCATCAATGCGAGCAATAAGGGAGAGCAGAGCAGATGGGGGCCCATGTACACAGGCCTGGGCGTCATCAGCATGGAGGTGGCCAGTGGTTATATGTGTTACAAAGATAGAGGAAATACCTGCTGAATAAAGTAAGTAAAAGAGTTGGCCAAGTACTGATCCCTGGGGTGCATTAAACTTGACAGCAACCCAATGAGTTCTGGAGTCTCCCAAGATAATCATTTGTGTGTGGTCAGTGAGATAGGACCGGAACCAAGGAAGAGAGGAGCCCTTAAGACCACATGGGGACTCTTAGACATTGCAGAAGGATCTCATAATAGTGCAAGCAGTGAGATCTGGGATCGGTCAATTGCAGTGTAGATATCAGAGAGGAGAGATAAGAGGACAGTTTCAGTAGAGTGATTTTGTCTGAAGCCAGATTGACAGAAGGGAAGAAAACTCTCGATCGCCATGAAGCAGGCATATAACGGCACGTTTCAGGGTAGCCACTTACACAGCCATGTACCCAGCATGCATCTGTCCCAAACATTAAGTTCAAATGATGCAGTAACCATACAAATCACTGACAAAATCAACTTGCGATTTAAATTCAGTTTTGAATGGTGGTAGCTGTCAAGTGAAGTTATATCCAGAAGTCTGACAAGAAAGATCCACAAAAACTGTAATAGAGCCGAGGTAAATGGCAAAACAAGTGACAGACTAACGCACTAACGCTTATGTGTGCACACAATGAATGCAACACACTACGTAGTGATATTATGTGCTTATGGTGCATGCAGATTAGGGCATTTCCATGTCTCATAGAGAAGTTTTAAGCTATTTATTTCTTTGAATACATTTCTCTTCCTGCAAGCCTTCATGTAGAGTGATGCTGTAGCCAAAATATTATGAAAATGTAACAATTAGGAAATTGTCCAACTCAGTTAAATTTTATTTGAAGTAGTGTTTTTACATTTTTTTATTTCATTAAAGTTCTCTTTCAATTTTTAAATGTTTTTACAGTAAAGATTCTGATGTTGCTTGCATTTTACACTTAATGACAATCTTGTTTTTGGCGAGTTTTTCTTAGCCATTTTGGCGACATAAAGTTTTAAAATTCTATGTTTAACCTCGGAGATCAAGGTGACCTTGAACCCAGTGTTTCTGTTGACCTTGCTTTGGAATGACAAAATCATGGGCTGGACATGAGCAGTTCAACCTGCTTTCTACTCAAGACAAAGTTTTAGTGAAGCTGCTGTCAGGCTCAAAGCTACATGATATTGCAATGGTTACAACATCATGAGGCAGTTGTCATTTATTCAGATGATTAGTATTATGGGAACTGCATCAGAGGTCTGATGTGAAAGGTGCAGTTTGCATTGTTTTGTTTGGTTATAGTCGCCATACAATCAGTTTTTGGCATCCTGAAGCTTTTCGCTGTGTTTGGTGGATGGGCACAATCATGCAAACAGATTATGGAAGTCTTATGGATTGGCATATGATGAACAAATCTCAAATCATTGAGAGATAAAGCTTGTCACTGTCAGATATGTTAAGTACTGGTTCAACGGCCTGTCACATGCATAGCTCCTAGTTCTGTAATGACATGGCTGTGCTCACTGTCAGCATATTCAGAAAAAGAAGTTTCAAGATCTGCCTCCACAGCCTTCGATTGCCGTTGATCGTACCTGGCCTGTAAGATTCTAACTTTTTCTTAGTGAAGTCTCAGAGGACGATTAAAGACTAATAGCTATGGCTGTCTCAGCATAACTGAAGTCTGAGGAACTGGATCCAACCAGTCCTGAACTCAGCAAACTGCATGATTTTGTCATGACAGTGACATTATGCGTGGCCATCCTGGACAGTTCTTCTTGCAACGTGATCTCAATGAATGGGAACTCCAAGAAAGAAATGGAATGAATCAGAAATTGGCTAATCTCATTTCTCTTAACTGGCTTTGTTGTTTTTTCTGCAATGGAAGACAGTGAAATATGTACTTGTTTGCAAAATACTCCATTCACAACTGTTGTTTATGTTGTAGTTCGTATCCTCCTGGATGTTCTCTGTCAGTTTCTGGGACAAGTCTGATGTTTCTGGGACTAAATTCCCTTACAGAAATCTTGAATGGCCGAATATTTGTTGGCAAAAACCGGAACCTGTGTTACGTGAACAGCGTAAACTGGTCAAGCATTACTGCAATGCGTGTGAAACTGCTTGAAAATGGCAATGAGACCATTTGTGGTCAGTCTGCAGTTTCTTTTTGTCTTCTTTTTATGTTCCATCTTATAACTTTCTTGATTTTACTTGATTACTCTGTATGCACTAGATCGATCTTTTTCAAGAAAATTATATGGAATCAGGTGTAAGCCTAAACTGTTTTATGCAGAACTGAATCAATGACTGAAGATTGGTTTAAGTCAAAGACATTAATTCATGCTGAAAGATTGGTCGACTGCAGTTGTCGCGGTCGACTCCTTCGATCGCAACGACGAACCAACGAAGGAACTATTAAAAGATCTTTATTTAAAAATAAAGTCGATTAAGTATAAAGTAAGTCAACTCGTCTATCAAATATCACAATCGTAGACAGCACACAGGTTGGCTGGTCTCGATTGAACGTTATACGATCAATGTTTCAACGTTTACAAATCTTCGTCAAAAGGCCCTTAATGTACATCAGGTCTATCTTATATAGAGTTCTCCCGGATTCCAGAACGTTCTGTGACGTCACTGTACTTTTCCCTGGAAAGTCCTACTGAACACGTATATCCTTGTTGCATGCACCGAATTAATGTTGACAGCTTGCTGCAGAATTTTCCGTGCGTTGTAAACAAGCTTGTTGACGCGTCGGTTTTCTTCCCTTGATGCATGCACCCGCGTAGACCACGACATTCCCTCCGCCCTCAGATGATGACACGTCTTCAGCACCATCCCGAACGGGTCATCACGATCAAGCCGGGCCTCCAGACTCCATCTCGACATAGCATATACAAACAAAACAAAACACATCAGTTAGTCAATTTATCTATACAATTTGCGGGCTCGATCCTTGTGTGTCGGGCTATTCCCCCCTTCACCATCCGAGTCACAACCGAGAGAGGAAATCAGCCACCGTGTTCTGACGTCCAGGACGATATCGAAAGTCCACGTTAAACTCTTGCAATGCTAACGCCCAACGAGTCAGTTTCGCACTCTTAGGGCTTGCATCTGTGAGATAAGACAAAGGATTATGATCTGAATAAATGATTATCTTTGATAAGAATATCCATGACTTGAATCGTTTAAGTGCCCAAATTACTGCGAAAGCCTCTCTCTCAATTGTAGACCAATGCATCTGTGTATCTGTTAGTTTAAGGCTAGCAAAAGCAATTGGTTTTTCTTGACCTTCTTCGGTCCACTGAAACAAGCAACACCCGACCGCGGTGGCACTTGCGTCAACACTTAAACCAAATTCCTTAGTGAAATCAATGGTATGCAACTGTGTAGCTTTACTGAGATCATCCTTTAACTTATCTAGTGCTTCTTGATGCTTTTGCTCCCAAGGCACCTTCGTAGGTATGTTATCTCGTGTCAAATCAGTTATTACCCGTGCTTTTTCAGCTAAAGCAGGTATAAAATTTCGAAAGTAACTGAAAAAACCCATAACTTTTCTAACTTCTTTCTTTGTTGTTGGAGGATGGATATCATTGATCGTAGCGATCTTACCTGGATCAGGTTCAATACAACCTGACCCTACTATATGGCCAACAAACTTTATTTTGTTTTGTGCAAAATTACATTTTCTTAAATTCAAAGTGAGTCCTGCTTCCTCAATAGTTTGCAAGAATTTCTCTAGATGTTCTAAATGGTCATTCCAATTCATTGAAACCACTGCCATATCATCGACGAATGGTTCGGTAAAACTTCGCACTGGATGTAAAACTTGGGTCATAGCACGAATAAAGGTATTGCTAGCGGACTTGAGTCCAAACGGCATTCTTGTGAACTCAAAAAGTCCTGCATCACATACGAATGCCGTAAGCCATCGATGTTCTTTCTGAACTGGAATTTGCCAATACCCCGATTTCGCGTCGAAAACACTAATAAACTTTGCCCGTCCCACCTTTTGTAAGACGTCAGCAATGTCTGGGGTCGGGTAACAATCACCTAGAGAATATTTGTTAACATGGCGATAATCAATTGCCAATCGAACGCCATTTTGACCTTTGGGTCCCTTTAAAACGCAAACTACCGGACTGGCCATTTCACTTTTCGATGGTCGAATGATGTCTAATGCCAACATTTCTTCTATCTGGCGTTGTACTTCAGGTTTAAGTAGCTCAGGTACCTTATATGCCCTTAAACGCTTAGGAGTGAAATCATGAGTTATCTTAATTTCATGTTCTAATACTGGACAATACCCAGGTTTATCCACAAATACTGCCGTGTGCCGATCCAAAACTTCAAAAAGTTGCTTCTGTTCCTCTTGCGAAAGATGCGCTATAATCAGAGGATCAATTCGCTTACTCGGGCTTATTTGTTCACGTTCTTCCTGATCTACAACCTCTACTATACCAAATTCTTCATCTTGATCAACAATTACTGAACAGCTATTGATCATCGCTTGTTCGAGTCGTTCATTTATTTTATTTTTTATTTATTTATTCCGGATATTTCTATAGCGCCTCTCGAAGTCTACTACTACTCAGAGGCGCTCCCGACTACAGCATTTGATACTGTGCCGGAATTTTCACGCCAAAGCGCCACGAGCAATTGCGAGTGAAGGACTTGCCCAAGGTCCGTACACAGCGGCTAGAGTGGGATTCGAACCTGCAACCCTCCGGTCACAAGGCGCCGAACTTCCCACAGAGCCACCACGCCCCACAATGGTATCGCTTGATCTTATTTGCGTGTAAATGTCTTTGTTTTCCCTCTATTTCTACTATATAAGAATATGGGGATTTAACCTTGACTACGGTAGCAGGTCCTTGCCATCGACTATAAAATTTAGAACTACCAAAATCTGGTGCTAATACTGCTACTTTATCTCCAACTTCGTATTTTCTGTCAGTACTACGCAAGTTATAATAATCTGCATACCGCTTGGTTTCTATATCACTATAGTAATCTGCATAAACTTTCGCGAATTCGAGGTTTTCCTTCAGTGATTGGAGATACTCTTCGGGTGATTTACCTAAGTTAAGAGGTACTTTTCGTTCGCCAGCCCACGATTCCTTCAACACACTAAGTGGACCCCGAGGAAGAGTTCCATAAACCATAGTGAATGGCGAAATATGAGTCGTGCCTGAAGGTTTTTCTCTAAGGCTCCACAGAACAAACGGTAACAATTGGTGCCATCCACGAGGATCAGATTGAGCAAGCTTAAAGATCATGGTTTTCAAGCTTTGGTTGCATCTTTCAACCAATCCAGCTGCCTCAGGATGTCCAGGGGTATTAAATCTGGGACTACAACCCATTCGCCGCAAGAATTCTTTCGTCAAACGACTGGTAAAGTTGGTACCACAATCAGAACTGATGATCCTTGGAATAGAAAAAGTTGTAAAAACTTGCAACAGAGCTTCACAAACTCCCTTAGCAAAAACTCCTTCAGGAATTTGTAGTCATGGAGCTGTGCCTCAGTAAGGCGCATGGTTAATGCCTTAGCTCTTTCACTTAAAATGGCTAGCAATAATTTTGCTCTAACATCTTCATCCACCTCATACACATTAAACAAACCATCCAAGTGATCAAAGAAACCTGGAATTTCTATAGGGTCGGAAGGAAATTTCCAAAGAATATTCTTGAGGGCATCACTATAACGCTTAGTACGACTTGCTAAAGAATCTCTAACATTTCGTTCTTCCTGCTTTTCCTTCCTCTCCCTTTCTTCTTTCTCTTTCCGTTCCTTCTTTTCTCTTTCTTCTTTCTCTTTCCGTTCCTTCTTTTCTTCCTCTCTCCTCTTTTCCTCCCTTTCTTCCTTCTCCTTCCGTTCCTCCCTTTCTCTTTCTTCCTTCTCCTTCCGTTCCTCCCTTTCTCTTTCTTCCTTCTCTTTCCGTTCCTTCTTTTCTTCCTTCCGTTCCTCCCTTTGTTCTTCATATTTACGGATTTCGAACTCCAGACGGCGCTTCTGCAGCTCGTAATCCACTCCTGTTGGAGATATTGGACTACCCTTAAATTCCTCTTCCTCTTTTCCAATCTCCATGGCCCATTCTTCCATTAATTGACTTCGATCCCATGACATAACATCATCTTCGTCCCTTCCTGCCTTCATAAGATACACCCTAAGGCGCTCAGACGACATTTTGCGAATATTCGCTTGCATCTCTGTTGTCAACGCTTCCATTTTTACAAACAGTCAGTCAACAACAATCAACAAAAAAAAAACAGACACCACGCGGCAAACCCGCCACACAAAAGGAAAATTCCACAACCCAAAGTGCAACTATTCAGTATCCAAAGAAGTACACTCGCCAAGTACGCAAAAACTATACAAGCTCACGCAAGTCTGGCCTCGATCACAACTATGGATCAAATTTCAAAGAAATAATCAGCAGATATTGAAAGAGAAATAATGGCTGCCTCCCACTCGGCTGCAACTCCACTCTCTTTTCTCCTTCTCAGCCACGACAACACCTAGGATCTTACCCGTATGTTGACTGCTGTCTTCTGCTGTCTCAGCCGAACGACGCACTTCGTCCGTCCGACTGTCGTATGCCGATTCACCCGTCTCCCACGGTAGAAAGGCGTCTCGATCCGCTCGCTGTCTGGAACAGACCGTCTCTTGATCCTCCGGGTTGACTCCTTCCTCCGCCGGCTCGCGTCTTCTTCACCGGATCCAACACCGATGATCCCGCTTCTGACACCAATAATGTCGCGGTCGACTCCTTCGATCGCAACGACGAACCAACGAAGGAACTATTAAAAGATCTTTATTTAAAAATAAAGTCGATTAAGTATAAAGTAAGTCAACTCGTCTATCAAATATCACAATCGTAGACAGCACACAGGTTGGCTGGTCTCGATTGAACGTTATACGATCAATGTTTCAACGTTTACAAATCTTCGTCAAAAGGCCCTTAATGTACATCAGGTCTATCTTATATAGAGTTCTCCCGGATTCCAGAACGTTCTGTGACGTCACTGTACTTTTCCCTGGAAAGTCCTACTGAACACGTATATCCTTGTTGCATGCACCGAATTAATGTTGACAGCTTGCTGCAGAATTTTCCGTGCGTTGTAAACAAGCTTGTTGACGCGTCGGTTTTCTTCCCTTGATGCATGCACCCGCGTAGACCACGACAGCAGTGGTCATTCATTGAAGCCAGCTCATCACTTCTGATTTAACATTAACTCAGAGTTCCTAGGATTAAACATTAATTCATAGAGTTCATAGAATTAAACATTAATTCATAGAGTTCATAGGATTAAACATTAATTCATAGAGTTCATAGGAACTGTATTGCGACTTAGTTAAAGCCAACATATATGCGAAGGAATCAAGTGGATCTGAGATATTTGCACATGAAGCCACAATACTTAAAATCAGTTCTGATTCCCCAGACTTATCATTATTCAATGAGGTCATCTGCTTATCTTTGTCTGGTCATACCTAAATCAAGAGCTGTTCTTGGTGGATGAGCTGTTCTTGGTGGATGAGCTGTTCTTGGTGGATGAGCTGTTCTTGGTGGATGAGCTGTTCTTGGTTGATGAGCTGTTCTTGGTGGATGAGCTGTTCTTGGTGGATGAGCTGTTCTTGGTGGATGAGCTGTTCTTGGTGGATGAGCTGTTCTTGGTTGGAGCTCTCTCCATGTGTCTGTCTGCTCTGCTCAGTCGCTTGTGTTATTTCGTTCTCAACTTAAAATTTACCTCTTTCAAATTTCTTATCCACCATAGGCTGCCTCTCTGTCACATGGACTGAATTTCTCGATATTGACCTGATTAGGGCTAGGTTTTGGTGTACCATCAGTTGATGCCTTGTGCATTAGACACCAGCACAATAGAATTTACTAATTACAATTACTTCAAGCGTGAATTATTCTTTAACTTTATTGTAAGAACTTTAATCCTTCTCTACTTGTAGTTTACTTTAAATTTTGTGGAAACTATAAAATATAACTCAACCCTGAAATGAGGAATTATAAACATGAGCTGAAAACTTATTTGTATAAAGTTTGGGTTAAGACAATAACATTAATGTTCATGTCAATTGCATATTTATGTGAAATCTATGGACCTTGCAAGCAGTCGAGCACAACCGTTTTGGTAGTAAATTTGCCATTCTTCACGTACAGCGTTGAGAAATTTTGTCAGAGATTTGCAGTACTTATTTTTAATAGTTGAGAAATTTTGTCAGAGATTTGCAGTACTCATTTTTAATAGTTGAGAAATTTTGTCAGAGATTTGCAGTACTCATTTTTAATAGTTGAGAAATTTTGTCAGAGATTTGCAGTACTCATTTTTAATAGTTGAGAAATTTTGTCAGAGATTTGCAGTACTAATTTTTAATAGTTGAGAAATTTTGTCAGAGATTTGCAGTACTCATTTTTAATAGTTGAGAAATTTTGTCAGAGATTTGCAGTACTCATTTTTAATAGTTGAGAAATTTTGTCAGAGATTTGCAGTACTCATTTTTAATATTTATTTATGTCTGCTTTATGGATTTATTTTGTTTTGTTTTTAGAGGAAGAGGGGAATGTATGTTCTCCTCTGTGCTCGAACGAAGGTTGTTGGGGTCCAGGTGATGATCAGTGCCTTAGCTGCAATGGCTATCGATATGGTAAGAGATGTACTGACTCATGTGAAGCGCTCGAAGGATGGTTCAAGTTTGAAGCAAATGGAACAAGGGAATGCAGAAAGTGTCATGAGGAATGCCAAGGATCTTGCACTGGCGAGGTTTTTATGATCAACTTTTTCACAGTAGATTAATGTGAATTTAATTCACAGGTAGATGGCAGTTAAGGTTTTTACTTGATGTTTATGGTTATTTAGGCTGTTAAAGTCTGTCTGGCTTAAGGGATCTTAGAGTCTGAGAGATTGGCAAAGTTGTTGGCAAATGATGCTCATATAACTGATGAAGGTTTCCACTGGGTTTCATGACATTTTGGTGCAAAGTCAATTTTTTATCGACAATTCAGTGACGCCAGTTTGGCACAATGACAATTTGTCACTATACAATTCATCAACAGACAATTCGAAGCAGGGACAAATTGTATAAGGAGCTACACAGCTTAGTTATGTCGGCAAACTATAAAACTATAAGAATTGTTATATATGTGGTCACTATAAAAGCACTACTTGTATGTAATTACAAATATTTCAAGAGGTTTAAGATCTTTGTGCCCAGCATTTCCGACCTATCTATTACCTTTCCTATAGTGAATAATTAAGTTATGTTCTTTCACTGAAGTAACACTATGATGTAGGAAGGTACCTTTAAAATTCGTACAGTCAAGAAAAAGTAAAGATAAATTTGACAGTGCATAATGAGTGCGTGTATCAAAGTGAAAGAAAAACTGCACAGAAATAAATCTGGAGATGTAGCAATCATTCATTTAAAAGTCGCTGTTTCAAAATTGCAGAAGGTACAGGACCTTGGTCGACTGAAGATAAAAAAATCCTCGCTGACAAAGCATCTGCAATTTAAAAGAAGAAATACCAGGATCTGAATGAAGATTGATGAGCTGTGGTCAATAAACACGAAAATCGCAATATTGTCTCATACGTCCTCAGATTAAGCAGCATTAACTTATAATGGGGTCATAACTGACCTATAAATGAATAGCATCTTGTTGCCAACAAAAATAAAAATGTTCTTGCAAACCGATGTTGTCATAATACATGTAATGTAATTACAGCAGCTTCAGAGATTCTTTGCAATTGTGCTCTACTTTGTAATTTCAAATCAAGCAGTACAGACACTGATTCATCCATGCACCGAATTGTCCCAGTGCCGAATTGTCCCTGCTCTGAATTGTCCCTGCACTGAATTGTCTCAGCACTGAAATGTCCATGCACTGAAATGTCCTTGCTCCAAATTGTCCCAGTGCCGAATTATTGTCCCTGCTTCGAATTGTCCCTGCACTGAATTGTCCCTGCAATGAATTGTCTCTGCACTTAAATGTCCTTGCACCGAATTGTCCCAGTGCCAAATTGTCCCAGTGCTGAATTGTCCCTGCTCCGAATTGTCCCTGCACTGAATTTCCGTGCGTTGAATTGCAGGGGTGCCCACAGGCTTAAAAAATTGGACGCACAATCGTCTCGTAAACAATTAATATGGCCGCTTGCCCGCTTTGCTACCATAGATATAAGTAAGAAAATTGAAATAGCTGCCATAGATAGAGTAGTGAGTAATAATAATAATAATAATAATTATATTCTTTATTATTTCAAACCGACAGACGCAGTAAGATTACATTGCAACATGAAAGTACAATCAATATCTTAATTAACACATGGTTTGGCAGCCATGCAAGGCGCCGCCCTAGAGGGGGGGTTACGGGAGTCAATCCGCGTACCTTATGCTCTCCTGGCCATGAGTGTTACCACTACTCTATTCCCCCCTCCCCAAGTAGTGACAAGCATAACAAAAAAATTCAGTTTAGACAAACATCTAATGCTTTAACATGCCGTATTGCTGTTTAAGAAAACTATTGATGCGATGCCTATTCTTTGTGTGGATTTGATTTGGTGGGTGGACGCACGTGCATCCAGTGTGTCACATTGCGGGCACCCCTATTGAATTGTCCCCCGCTGAATTGTCCCTGTGCCAAATTGTCCCTTTCTGGAATTGTCCTTTTGTTGAATTGTCCCTGTGCTGAATTGTTCCTGCGTCAAATTTTCCATGTGCCGAATCATCCTTGTGTCATATTGTCCCTGTGTGAATTTTCCCTGTGCTGAATTGTTCCTACGTCAAAATTAATGTTCCTGTGCCAAGTTGTCCCTGCTCGAATTGTCCCTGTATCAATTGTCCCTGTGCCAAATGTGTTCCTGTATCAAATTGTCCTTGCATCAAATTGTCCCTATGCCAAATTGTCCTGTACTAAATATTCCCTATGCGAAATTGATCCTGCTTCAAATTGTTTCTGCATTCAATTGTCCCTTCATCCAATTGTTCCTGCACTGAATTGCCCTTGCGATGACTCGTCCCTTCAACGAATGGTCCCAGTGTCTAAATTAGAGCTGTGCTATTCACTATGGCCGAGTTTAGACACTCGGGGCTGACACGCTGGGAGCGCCTCTGAATATTCTATACTGTGAGAGGCGCTTTATAAATAATCATATAAGATAAGATGAATAATGGGCCACACTGTTTGACTGAATACGAATACGAAGAGTAGGTGATGACAGAGTGGGGTAGAAGTAAAAACTAGACACAAGTACATGCTTTTAAAATGTTCAGTATAACTCACTTTTCATACAGTAGTTGAGTTTCGCATTGACTTCAATTCTGAATTTCTTCACGTGGCTTTACACAAGAAAGGCTAAACGTTCAAAGTTTTTTAACTGGATTTTCCACTGGAGATGCATCGTGTTTTGAGTGTGTGAAAATATATTCTTCAGCATTTTTGTATTTTAAGTGATCATATAATGCTGTTGCGAACATTTTCCTGTGGCCAGTAGCACGTGAAATTATTTACTTGCTCAGATCATCGTCCATTATTGTAAAATATTCACCCACAATGGACTTTGCAGAATGTAAATCTTTCAGAACACTTGATGTTTAATTTAATTTAATGCATTAAACCATAAGCTAAAAAGGGGTTTAGATCACAAAGGAAACTACACAGTGAAGCATTAACTTTAGATACCACATTTATAGTCACCCTCCACTGAGTACCTCTGATTAGTTTCCTCAAAGAGGTGCTATATAAATTTAAAATTTGTAATTACAACTACAAATACAGTGGACAACTCGGACACAAACACATGATGCGGAAACAGATCTGAAAATGAGCATGGATAGGTCATGTGACCTAATGACACATTTTATTTTATCCATTACGCAGACTTTCATCAGTTTTTAATTAAGCATAATATCTATTTAAGTTAAAATATTGTAAATTTGATATTGCAATGGCAGATTAAATGCAGTTGCATTTAGATATTGTTATCGATACTAAACAATATTAATAAGATTGATGTTGTTTGATGGAATACTGACCGATAGCAAGAACTGTTCTCTTAAGGATTAGAATACTGTAGGCATGTAGAATTCTAAACATCTTTGTAGCTGCTCATAAGTCCAGCTACTGCAAATGTTCACACATTTGCAGAAAATGCTAAATAAAATTTTTACCAGCACTATGAGTGCTCAATGATAAGCATTTCTGACTGGAATTTTATTTCCTACCAATAAAGTGAGGTTGCCAACTGTCTGTACGGAATGAACCAAACTTGGATTCATGTGTAGAGTCAGCACAAATTCTTGAATATCTTTGAACAGATTAGAGTTTAATCAAAGCAATTATTATACTGCAGTAGAATTTCTTTCTGTGTGGCTTTTTTGCCAATTGACAGCAGAAATTAAACATTTCCATTACAATTTAGCTTGATAGTTCAGGTGTAGTCATGTGTTCCTTGTGGCTTACGATTATCCTGCCAGTTTAGTTTCAGTGAATTAACTAATTATGTAATAAAGAATAGTTTTCTTATTAAAACCTGTAACATCAAAATAAATTGTATGAAGTGTTTGTGCAGAAAAATTGTCACATAACATAAGGAGTAAAATTTTATTATTGCATTTTAAAATTAAATTTCTGTGGACTGGAAACCCAAAAGAGCAAAGGGATTTCTGATGCAGAAGTGCCGTCTTTAGATTGGTGGTTGAATATACCAGCTCATCTTCTAAGGTGGGAGAATAGTTGGCAAAGATCAAGCAGCACTGATACCTTGAGGAGGGATAGGTGAATGGTAACACTCTTGCTCGAAGAACATAAGATCATGAAAGACGCGGTTCGATAACCGTAAGTTCCCTATAGGTCTACTCAGCCTTCCACTTCCTAGGGGGCAGCTGTAAAATGAGCAGATGCCATGACGTGTGTTCTATAAGATCTTGATAATTATACTGTCATATGTTTCAATGTTTCAATGTAACTTACTGCGGTTTGTCAGTGAGCTTATAAGAAACACGAATATTATTTTTATATGTACAGATGGAATAAATCGCCACCACATTAGATCCTCAAGCACTGGTCACAAGGACTTATTGAAAATATCTGTTGTTATGATGATGTTTATTAGTATGGTTGTGATGATGATGAGGAGGAGGAGGAGGATTGTAATGGTGATAATGATGATGTGAATTTTTTTTTTTATTTGTCATTTCTCTTTATGCCAGGGTGCTGATCAATGTAGCTTGTGCAAGCATATGATGGATGGGCCGTTCTGTGTGGCCTCGTGTCCACCATTCAAATACGCTGATGCCAATGGCATGTGCAAGTCTTGCCACGAGAATTGTGAGGGCGGTTGCACTGGCCCTGACAACACGGTTGGCCCAGGTGCATGCAACGCATGTTCAGTTGTTGTCTATGATGGAGACCCACTCCAGCCAGTTAAGTGCCTGCGGCCAGAGTCCGATTGCGAGACCGGATTCTACATAGACTACATCAGATCAGCAAACTCCGAGAAAGAAACACATAAGCACAAGGTCTGTGTTAATGCCACGATGATGATGATGATGATGATGATGATGATGATGATGATGATGATGATGATGATGATGATGATGATGATGATGATGATGATGATGATGATGATGATGATGATGATGATGATGATGATGATGATGATGATGATGATGATGATGATGATGATGATTGATGATGATGATGATGATGATGATGATGATGATGATGATGATGATGATGATGATGATGATGATGATGATGATGATGATGATGATGATGATGATGATTCATGATGATGATGATTCATGATGATGATGATGATGATGATGATGATGATGATGATGATGATGATTCATGATGATGATGATTCATGATGATGATGATGATGATGATGATTCATGATGATGATGATGATGATGATGATGATGATGATGATGATGATGATGATTCATGATGATGATGATGATGATGATGATGATGATGATGATGATGATGATGATGATGATGATGATGATTCATGATGATGATGATGATGATTCATGATGATGATTCATGATGATGATTCATGATGATGATGATGATGATGATGATGATGATGATGATGATGATGATGATGATGATGATTCATGATGATGATGATTCATGATGATGATGATGATGATGATGATGATGATGATGATGATGATGATGATGATGATGATGATGATGATGATGATTCATGATGATGATGATGATGATGATGATGATGATGATGATGATGATGATGATTCATGATGATGATGATGATGATGATGATGATTCATGATGATGATGATGATGATGATGATGATGATGATGATGATGATTCATGATGATGATGATTCATGATGATGATGATGATGATGATGATGATGATGATGATGATGATGATGATGATGATGATTCATGATGATGATGATTCATGATGATGATGATGATGATGATGATGATGATGATGATGATGATGATGATGATGATGATTCATGATGATGATGATGATGATGATGATGATGATGATGATGATGATGATGATGATGATGATGATTCATGATGATGATTCATGATGATGATTCATGATGATGATGATGATGATGATGATGATGATGATGATGATGATGATGATGATGATGATGATGATGATGATGATGATGATGATGATGATTCATGATGATGATGATGATGATGATGATGATGATGATGATGATGATGATGATGATGATGATGATGATGATGATGATGATGATGATGATGATGATTCATGATGATGATGATTCATGATGATGATGATGATGATGATGATGATGATGATGATGATTCATGATGATGATGATTCATGATGATGATGATGATGATGATGATTCATGATGATGATGATGATGATGATGATGATGATGATGATGATGATGATGATGATGATTGACGATGACGATGATGATTTAAAACCTTCCAAGGTTTGCCATTCAGTTTTACAACCTCTGACTATTGATTGATGCCCAGTATGTTAAATCAGTTGCAGTGCAAAAGTCTTAGATTGAAGTAGATTGGGTCAGAATCCCTTTCACATGTCTTTTGCAAATGAATGTATTATTATCTACTGTGCAAGATAACATAATGGTGCTTTGGCTGTTGAATGTGTTCAATTGAGCTGTTGGGAACATGCTATGCCAAACTCTAGTTGAATGAACTCAGAAGAATTTGAATGATGGAATATCAGATTGTAGTTTTGAGTTAGCCAGACTGTACATTTATGTTGCTTCGGTTAAAGGGAAGCCTATTGCCACACAGCTCGTTTTAAGGTTCATTTAACAAGAAATGTGTTACTGGAGTAATATCACAACTTGTCAGCTGTTGCTCTAATAATATAATTTATGCATGTCTTATTGCAATACTCTCACACTTCTTTTGTTCATCATGAAAAGAGATGACACACTACCCTGTCCAACTAAATGCCATTTGATTATCGGATATCTGTTCTAGGCATGCTATCGGTGTCATCGAGAATGTTCTGTCTGCTCTGGTGGTGACATATCGTTTTGTTCTCCTTCATCATGCGTCAATTATGTCGAAGGCAAGCGCTGTGTGTTCAGCTGTTCCTCGGACCACTATGGCGATGCAGAAAACCGAAAATGCTTCCAGTGCGACAAGCAATGCTTGCGTTGCAATGGTCCAACATCATCCGATTGTGTCTCATGCAGAGACCTGAAATTATACAAAGACATTAAACACCGGGATGTGGATCCATCTGTTAGTTCAGCAGATTCTATATTTATTTATACGTTTATATTAGTGCTGCCCCTTGATTAAAATTTTTAATCGAAGTTAATCGATTGATTAAAAATTTTAATCGCAAGTTAACTGCAAATTAATCACAATTTAATAGAATTCTTTGTTAATTACTATAAGTATATGTATTCTTCATCTTCTACTCTTCTAAAGATCTGACAATTTTTAAATCAGTATCTTTTAAGTCTCAATGACTTAAAGTCTCATTCAACATTCACCAACTTCAAAATAATCATCATAAAACAAAAATACACAAGCTGTTAATGCTTCAATTCCACTACAAATCCACACAGTAATGCTCTAGTCTTTTCAAATGGATTACATCTGACTTGAAGAGTTTAATCTTCATCATCTTTAAAGTCTCAATTTGATGCCTTAAGTCTATCTACAAATCTACACGGTAAAACAATCTTTTGAAATGATTTAAGCTTACGTCTTATTCTAAGAGTTTATCCTGTCAAGAAAATTCAGTTATTTAACCAAGCATTCATAAAGTCTTTAAATGGATTTCATCTTAATTTAAGAGTTCACTCTTTTAAGTGAAGCCAGTTATTTAGGCAAACTAGCTTGTTCACATTGCTCGGATCAAGCTCTTTTCCTATAAACTATGTGTCCCGATAAGGAAAACAATCTCACAGGGTACAGTTGTAGCTGGTGAAGACAGACACTTCTTGGCTAGTCAAGAAACACGGCTTAAACGTCCATACTCTAACTATTTGCAAGGCTGTTATGTGACTGCGTTCAAAATGTTAATCGGCGTTAAAAATATTAATCGTAGTTAAAAATTATACGTTAATCATGGGCGTTAACGGCGATTAATCGACAGCACTAGTTTATATATATATATATATATATATATATATATATATATATATATATATATATATATATATATATATATATATATATATATATATATATATATATATATATATATATATATATATATATATATATATATATATATATATATATATATATATATATATATATATATATATATATATATATATATATATATATATATGTGACGCCAGGGGTCAAAACCCGTCACATGTCGGTTTCTGACCTTTTTATTTAGTCATATTCTACAATTAATCTGCTTCAAAATACTTTTTACAGAATGAAAATATGTTTTTGCTAACTGAAGTTATGCTCGTTTGAGTTTTTCATTAATATATAGTAAGAAAATCGAATAAAAAATTTCGGAAAATTCGTGTCATAAAAGTCCTCAGCAACCATTACTTGATTGTACTACAATTTTGCTGTGCAATAAAGGGATATATCCTGTATAAAATAAAACAAACGGCATCAAAATCGGATTACTACATTGCGAATTATGGCAAATTCATAGGCAACTGGTGAATTGAAGAATTTTCAATATTTTTGACCCCTCTCGCCTATTTCGGCTTCTAGCTCAATATCTAGAAAGCGACAAGCGACGGGTTTTGAACCCTGGCGTCACATATATATATATATATATATATATATATATATATATATATATATATATATATATATATATATACACACTCATAGGCGTAGCTACATGGAGGAAAGAGGAGGCATTTGCCTCCTCTTGGTTTTGCGAATTTTTAAGATTCTCCATGGGTTATAGCCCTGCGTTCTGAAGTACACCCCAGGAGAGGTGGATTTTGCCTCTTGATTTGTGTCTTTAGTCCACGAGAAGAAAGTCCTCAAATGTTGGAAAGGTCATCAACTTTTTTCGTGACGAAATTTACTTTTTTCGTGACGAAATTTTAGAAATTCTCAGAGCAAAATTCTTAAATTCTCAGAAGTTTTCGGACGCTGAAAAATTTCCCCCTCACCTCTGAAACAAGATCACCGCCACTGCATAAAAGTTTAGACAAGCAGTAGTTGCCTCCTCTTGAATTGAAGTCTGGCTACGCCCCTGTATACACTCATCTACATCTAAAATAGAATGTGTGTATATATATATTTACACATTTAATTTGTCACATAGACTTTTACTAAGTTTTAAAAAAAGAGAAAATAAAAAGTAAGAAACAAAATTATCAAAAATAGGAGCATAAGATTTAGTGTTACAATGTTGCAGCCTATGCTTTAGTTTTATCTTTTAGGACATGAGAATGTTGCATGGTTAATGCACTACTCTTCCGAATGTCACTTGAGAGCAGCACAGTTAAACTATTATCATAATTTCACTTAGTAATCGACAGTGGAAGTTGAGCTGACTTTGGAAAGGAAGTCTTCTCATTTGATCAGTTGAATATTCATGTGAATAATTATAATTATTGAACTAACTACCTAACATTCACGTGAAATGTATAATTATTGGTTGGTTTAGTTGGCAGAGAGAGAGAGAGAGACAGAGACAGAGACAGAGACAGACAGAGACACAGAGAGACAGAGAGAGAGAGAGAGTAGGTCAGGAGTGACTTTGAATCAGGCAAATCACCCTGAAACATACCGGAGCAGAAGTATCGTCTTGAGATTGATTCTTTGAACAGACAAGGTTACTGAGGTTGTACATACAACCTGTTTAGGAAGCCAGCATAATCTTTAGGATAGAAATTCTTGGTGCAAGAGTTGTAGGCTTGGATGATAGCACTGTGTCAGTGGACACAACCATAATGTTTAAGGGAATTGGACATCTATTAGACTTCTTGAATGGATGATGCATATATGCTCTGAATAAATAAGAAGAGTGAGTATTGAGGAGTACTGTATATGTTACTGTGGCATAGAAGCATCCAATTGCAGTTTAAGTTTACAATGAAGCTGTTGAAGTGATGTTAAAAAAGAAATCGATGAGAGATTTAAGGTTTTTAAGTGTTGTTATGGGTTATTACACTGAATGCATTTTTGCTGTTGATTTGTTTAGTTTAACTGCACTGATAAATGCCCAGACTATGCACCAGTGAAGATCGGTGATACTTTCAATGGAGAACGAGACTCCATCTGTGTTTCAGAAGCAGATGAACAGGCCATCTTAGGAGAACCCAAGTCAGTCATGGTTCAGATTGCCTTGCACTATTGCTTGTTCTACTCTGTGGCCAATATTCTTATCAAAATATCGCACATGTTCAGGCAGTAACTCGTCAAAAAGATTCTCCAGTTTTGTTTATGCATTTAATCATAGTGTATCAGGATGTTTGTACTCCACTTAAAAACTTTTATTTGGTGAGAAATAAAAGTTGCTTAGTCATCAATGAATGAAGGGCCTTCCTGAGAAGGAGTTGGCCTGGATTTCAAGGAAATCTCTCTGGATTGTTTTAGGATGGTTATATAACTGTCTGTCTGTTATAGGGTCACTTATCCTGTTTCAGTCTATTTTTTCATACATGTCTTTCATACTGTCACAATTGTTGAGTTCAAAATATCATTCCCAGTTACAAATATTGATAATACTACTGTTTGTGTATATATATAATATATGTATCATTTGTCTGCCATTTCTTGACTGGCTTTCAAACACTCAGTTCAGTGTAATAGACTAATATAACAATGGATCAAATTGGCTATTTATGTTTTGCTATTTACATATGTTAGTTATTTTTATGTAGACAAAGCTGTCCATAGGTTAGAAACACCTAGAACAAAAGATATTATCAAACTGACTAGGCTCGCACAACTGCGAAGTATTTTTAAATTAAATGCTCAGGTTCACTGTTACAGAATTCTCTCCTTGCTATTTTAACTAATATACCGACTTACATCGATTTAAAATTCAACTTAAATTAGTTTACTTAGTTTCGATTTAACTTAGTTTACACAATCATTGACTGTGAGGACTGCTTTCATAATTTACATGTGGTGTAATTGTTTTTGTGTGTGTGTTTTTATTGTTTAATACTGACATTTTAGGTAAATTAATGTATGATAGTAATGGCTTATTTGCGTGTATTAGCAGAGGTATAGTTGTCAGATTAACGACTTTTTGAACAATTTTTTATTTTATTCCGGATATTTCTATAGCGCCTCCTCAAGTCTACTACTACTCAGAGGCGCTCCCGACTACAGCATTTGATACTGTGCCGGAATTTTCACGCCGAAGCGCCAGGAGCAATTGCGAGTGAAGGACTTGCCCAAGGTCCGTACACAGCGGCTAGAGTGGGATTCGAACCTGCAACCCTCCGGTCACAAGGCGCCGAACTTATCACTGAACAATGTGCCATAAAGACAGCAGGACTATGGATGACTCAGAAAATATTGAATTTTGCTTGTTGCACTCTGCAGATGCTTTACCAGTTCTCCAAAATTTCACTGTATATTTGTGTATTTATTTGCATATGTTTTTATATAAACTTTGTTAATATGTTAATATATATTTATGAATTATTTGTTTGCATTGAATAATTACAGGAAGAAGCAGACTGGCTTAATTGTTGGCATAGTCCTTGGCCTCGTCGTGATTGGCATCGTCGTCATCATCATTGTCTGTGTGAGACGACAGATAACTCGGTCGAAGGAGAATCAGCTGCGACTGACGGCTAAACTGACCGGATTGGACGAGGAGTGTGAGGTACGCTATGAGGTTCGTCAAACAGTTTCAGTTTTGCCTAAGCTGATGATGCTGGCAGATTGGAAGCATCATTGTTCCTTTCTGTCTCTCGCGCTGCGGCTTGGACTCTTTGTCTCCGGTTTGAAATCTGTTTTCTCTTTTCACTTCATAGACGTTAGATCTGTTGAAATGGGTTTGCATGATGGTTGAGGGATAAGGTTTTACCTTATGTAGAGGCATCGCAGGGTTTGAATCGTTGCAAGTTACGTGCTCTCATCCATTCTTGGATTGCATTTGGCATTGGGTTTCAACCAGCCTGGACTACCATGGTTGGTGAACTAGGCAGAATGAATATGCAGGTGCACTGGGTGATCTTCCTGGATAAGTCTACCATTAAACATATGTAATATTTCGTCACAGACAGCTCAAGAAACATTCTCAAGCCATCTTGAAATGCATCTCTTTAGATCTGTTAGGTTGTAAAGTCCCTCACAAAGGCTCTAAAACATGGGTTTTAGTGCTTTCCTGAGGGACTGTACCAGTTGCCAGATTCATGCAGATGTGGAATCAAACCTAAGTTGTATGTAACTCTTGTACAAAATAGCATGTTATAAGAATATACACAACTGATAAGCAGTAGTAATTCAGCTTATTTAATTTGCATGATTTTTTGTTTAACTTTGATGAGTTGAATAAGAGAAACAAAACTGTTTGCAGTGTCAATTATATTGCATCAGTTTAGTTTGCCTGTTTTGAGTATTGTATCTCTTACTGCCCGTCGTGTTACATGATTTCATTGTATTAGACTTGGTTATGGAGACTTGTCCTGATGGCTATGGATAATCATCTGCCTGTGAATGAATTCTTTTTTTAACAAACTCTTATATGATTTAGATTAGCTACAAGATTCATTATATAACTGAACTGAGCCAATGTAATCTGTGTTCTTTGTGAGTTTCTGGATGGGAAACAGACTAAAGTTTTAGGCACTCTTGCCTCTTTTTATACTCTGACTTGTTCCAGCTTGGAAATCATAGTCTGCTGCTTCTAAGTTATTTGTTGAAATATAAACTAATAACTCTGCGAAGTTGAACTTAGGAAATTGATGATTAACTGTTAAGAACTGGAAAGGTGTCCATGTTATTGCCAAGTTTACACTGTCTCTAAAGTTGAAATAAAGTACTACATTAGTTAAAATCAGACAACCTTGTCTCTAAAGTTGACTACAAATTATGTTGCATTTGGCAGTAGTTTTTGTGTGCACCCTTGTCTCTAAAGTTGCATGACTACAAATTATGTTGCATTTGGCAGTAGTTTTTGTGTGCACCCTTAAGATGACCATTGCTGACCAGAGATATTGTCAGTTCAGTTCCTGTGCTCTTCAGCAATTTCTCATATAAGATGCAATTTCTTAACTCATTTTTCAGCCGCTCGATCCAAGCAATGCAAAGCCAGACATGTCGAAGTTGCGCTTGATCCAGGAACGTGAATTGGAGAAAGAGAATATCATTGGCTCAGGAGCTTTTGGAACTGTGTACAAGGTTCGATTTTGAAAATCTGTTTTTCATTCAATTCAGGTATGAAGTATTTGAAGTCAAGAAGAAGAAGAAGAAGAAGAGCAGTCCTATAAACTAGCATAGGGGCAGCCATGAGTATGAAGTGTCTTCCCACTGAGAGTATGCGGTCAGTGTACTCATAGCTGTGTTAGCTAAGGGGCACAAGTGAAGCAGGTATCTCGAAGCAATTCTGTCCTGGCGGGGATTTGAATCCCTGTCCTGTTGGTTGACAGTTGAGCACACTATACATTATACTATTGCACACTTGAAGTGACCATTGGTAAGGTTGGTTTTAATTTTGAAAGTGATTTCTTTTTGGAGACAATGTGGCTTTGTAGCAGAACTTTCCATTTTGTGGTTTTTACCAGTTGAATTCTAATGGACTTCTCATGGCACACTGTTCTTGAATACAACCAATGATTAATGCAGGCATGGCGAACCTTTTTCTGCTCGCATGCCAGAAAATAGTTCTTAAAGGCAGTGGAAAGTTTCGCGTGCCAGACATTTTATTGAACCAATGAACACGGAATGAAACACCCCCAAAAAAGTCAAAGCTAATATTGAAGAGTCATTGCCATGGGCGTCCGCATAAATTTTTGAGGGGGCAAAAAATTTTACGGGGTAAAATTTTATGACATTTTTGTATAGAGAAAATGTTCAAACTAAATAATGATCAAGGACTTTACCTAAATAATTAAGTGTTTTTTCGCATTGAAAATCGTGTTGGGACTGTTAAATAGGCCTAATCAAAATAATCCAAAAACTTTTTGCAAAAATATTTGCAATGTCCAGGGGGCAAATGCCCCCTTGTCCCCTGTGGATGCCCATGGTCATTACATTATTTTTGGACGAGGCCACTTTTTATATGGCACAATACATTGTCAGTGTGATTTTTGTTGCTGGACAGTAGATCCAACTGTTTTACGTCTGGTTTGTATTTTGTTGTTTTCAATGCCATGCACGCAGGACTTATAATCTGTTTCTAATGTCAGACTTAATGAAAATCATGGTTGAGAACAAAGATTTGCACGAGTAACTTGACGGAAAATTCGATAAATTTCCAAATGCGACCGTTTTCAGTGTATTAAATGTGTCTGGAAACGATATTCATGTTTGAAGAACTTTATTTTCTGCTGCCGAAATATCCAAAACTGTTCCTTTGAACCCTTCCAAATGACCGCGATCGAGGTTACAATAATAGCAGGCTGACATGCATCAGACACAAGAGTAAAAATGTACGGTCTACCACATACTTTCATCTTTTGAGTGCAATTTAAAACTCAAAATCTAACAATTACTGAAATTTTATGTGACAATGAAGCAGGAAAGAAATTGCTAAATGCAAGAAATAAAGAAATATTAGAAAAGTGTGAAAAAAACGAAAGTTCAGAGCTCAGTGGCGCGCCAAGGAAAATCTGTTGGCGTGCCAGGTTGGGCACACGTGCCATAGGTTCGCCATCCCTGTATTAATGTGTTGTGCATTCGGATAACAACTGTTGATATAAAATTCTTTAAATTATAATTTTTTATTTGATATTCCCTAAGGTAGACATTAAGTATTGTCTAATTGAAAAGTTGCTTTAATGGTTTATTTGTCTATTTAGATATAATACGAAACAATAGTATATTTTCTCATGTTGATTTTCTGTTCAGCACGTGTTATATGTTTGCTATAATAAATACTATATTGTATTTTATTGTATTGTATTGCATCTCATAAGAATGTCTATTCTAACATGTCTGAATCTGAAGCACGGAGAAATGCAAATCTTTGTTTGTGCTGCTTTGCATATGCTGTATTACGATTATGAAGAAATGTTGACATATTTGAACAGAAAAGAGGGATGACATCTTTGTGGTGCTCTGTATAATTGCATAACTTTACAGGCTGCATGGAAACCAAGTGGTGAGAATGTGAAGATTCCTGTGGCTGTGAAAGTCCTGCATGAGTCATCTCCAGGTCAGAACAAGGAGTTGCTCGAAGAGGCTCGCATCATGGCTTCTGTTGATCACCAGTGCTGTGTTCGGATTCTCGCCGTCTGCATGACTGCTCAGATGATGCTCGTTACTCAGCTTATGCCGCTCGGTTGTCTTCTGGACTACATTCGCAGCAATCAAAAGAATATTGGTTCAAAAGTCCTGCTTAACTGGAGCACTCAAATTGCAAAGGTTGGTGGAAGGTTTTCCTGCATTGCAATGTAAACGATTTGGGTGTTTGTTTATTTACTCTTTAAATTAAAGGACTTTGCAACATTCTGTGTTTTGATAAAACACTTTAGACAAGAATCTTGAAAGTTGAACATTTTTTGTGACCCATTGGCTTGGCGACCCACTGATTGGTCATATGTATTGGGCTGGTTTCAATTTTTTTATTAATAGTTTGTTTGTTAAATCATTTGTGACCTAAGTAACTTTTAACAAAGTTCTACCCTAAAATCATATTGCAGAACTTCTTAGTAGGTATTCATTTACGCAGATAGTTGCCTTATGTTGCTTTTATGTTCATCAATTAGGGAATGAAATATCTGGAAAGTCGTGGTATCGTTCATAGAGATCTTGCAGCAAGAAATGTTCTTGGTAAGACAGATTATTATTTTGATTAACAATTAAAATTTTAAATAGAATTTGTACAGCACAACTGCAAGATAAACAACTCAGAAGCACGGTCTGAGTTAACCTAAGTGATGTTCAATATCATTAGAACATTCATCATTTAGCAAACAATGCTCACCTGACTACAAGAGTCACCAGTGGCAGGTTTGCATACACTTGCATTGCCCAACCAGCAGATTCCCAACTAGAGTAGGTCAGCTGATATAGGTCAGCTGATGTAGGTCAGCTGATGTAGGTCGGCTGATATAGGTCAGCTGATATAGGTCAGCTGATGTAGGTCAGCTGATGTGCAGTATGGTTGATAACTGATTGCAGCTGTCAAACCATTAAAGATATCAAAATCACTTGGTGTCTGATTAAGTAAGCTACAAGTGGCTGATGTGTTGATAGTTTCGGGTCCACTTTCATCACATTCTCTGTTGAGTCGATGCTTGATTTATGTAGCTCTTTGAGACAGAGATGGGCATGATTAGTTACGTTGGTAATACTTAGAATTAGAATTACCCTCTGAAATTTGCTAATTGATTAGAATTAGCAAAATCTTGTAGCTAATCGATTAGAATTGGCATTAGCAGCAGCTTGTCAATTAGCAATTACAATTAGATTTAGATAATTTATAAATATATTTGCTTCATGAATTTGTCAAATTTTTGTCAGAGCACAGCAAGTTACTGTAGTCTAGTATAGTACCTAAAGCAGCACCACTGCTATGTCAGAACAGTCCACAAACCAGCAAGCAACAACACATCACATCTGTCAATACATGCCGCAGTTTTATAACCATGAACAGATAATTGAAAAAACAGTCTTCAAACTCATTATTAATAAACTCATTCTTAATGAACTCGTTCTTAACATAATTTAAAAAAATCTAATCGATCAGCTAATCATTTTGCGATTAATTAGCATTAGCTAAAAATTGCTAATCAATTAGAATTAGAAATTAGGATCAGGCAACAGCTAATTGATTAGAATTAGCTGTTTGTCTACTCGATTAGATATTAGTTAATTGATTAGAATCTGATTAGTTGCCCATCTCTGCTTTGAAGGAAGTTGAAATGGCAGTTTTAGTCTATCAGTCATCTGCTAGAATTACTGAAATCTCTGGTTTGTTTAAGCTATATGCATATGGCATTTGTCTACATCTAGTTTTGCAGAATAACACTTCACAGTTTTGCTGAAGTTCCTCATTAGGAGTGACTGAATAGCACCTCATGATTTTGCTGAAGCCCATTACTGGAATTTATATCTCTTACAATGATTCTTAGTTTGACTTGGCTGTTTAGTTATCAGAAATAACCTTTGAAAACCTTGGCTGGTGCCTTTTTCCACAGCCTTTCTACCCTGTTACTAATTTATTCATTTTTTCTGGTTTAATGTGTTTAGTGCAATCTCCAAATCATGTGAAGATAACCGATTTTGGTCTGGCCAAATTACTCGACTTCAACCAGGAACAGTTTCAGGCAACGGGAGGAAAGGTAGCAATTACTTTCACCTGACTGTACATTTCATGGCTGTTTACATTTAATTGTTTTCATTTCATTTATTGTTCTCAAAAATAAACATTACATAATGCAGTGTACAATGTACATAATGCAGGGATGCGAAGTGCAGACCGAGAAGGCACTGAACTCCTGCTTATATGGGTCACTTATGTGACAACAAATTGGTTTGAAATGATGAGTGGTTGATGTAATAGTCTTACAATACTTTAGCACCACAGAATAAAGAACCAGAACTGAAAAGCTTAAACTAACAAAAGAATAATTAATTCAATGTTTTGTTCATTCAAATATGCATGCCAAGACTTTTTGAATTGTCCTACAGTGAGTAATGTACGAATAATAGCAAGGGGTAAGTTATTCCACAAAGAAGATCCAATACATCTATGTGTATGACACAGATCCACTGAGATTAACAGAAATGCGAGATATATGTGACAATTAGTTAGTTGAACTGCATTTTGGTTACAGTAATAATATGGACTAGTTCAAAAACTAAAAATTCATGTAAAATCAATGCTAGGACCAATTTATATTAAAATCTCTGACAGTTCATGATTGTTGGAAATACCTAGCTTACTTTGCTGCTACAATATGAAACTAGATGCTATAAACTTAAGCCAATTAGGTTATCTCATGTGATTCTTATATCTAAACATGATCAGTGCTCATTTTGTGGTTCTCTTTTCAGATGCCTATTAAATGGCTGGCCTTGGAATGCATACAGCATCGAATATTCACTCATAAAACTGATGTCTGGAGCTTCGGTCAGTTTTTTTGTTAAACCATTAACCCTCTAGTCTTTCAGCATTTCAGAAGCAAGATCCACTTCTTCTTAACGCTTTAACGACAAGATGGATTAGTTTTCCGTATATTTTAGTACATGCTCATCGTTAAAGTGTTACACATATTTTGTGTGTGTAATAGTATGAGAAGAATATTAATTTTCAGTTCTCACAGGTAGTTCTATCCTGAAATGTTGTATTTGGAATTCAGTCTGTTTGATGTTATATGTTTGACAAGTCAGAAGCTGCAGGAAAAATGGCCATTTAACTCATAAATTAATTATCTAATGTTATTTTTTCATTTTTAGACCAGTTTGTGGAAATGTAGCTGTAAGGTAAAGTTTTCCATGAGCTTTGGAGTACCAGTGGAAAAGATTCAGCAACTGATACATTCTACCCTGTAATTTAAAATATTGGTTTGCCCAACACTGCAACAACTAATTAACCTATCTTCATTGACTTTAACTTGAACATGAAGTTTAAATTTCACATATCATAGTCGAAAATTGAACATAGATGTAGAACTGTAAGGCTGCTGCTGTATATTCCTTTGTGTATAAAAGTCTGAGTTGCCAATGGTAACAATGTCATGCTTAGAAGATGATTTTTGATTTTCTAGGAGTTACGATGTGGGAGCTATTTACTTACGGACAGAGGCCTTACGAGAATATTGTCGCACGTGACATCCCGAATCTTCTGGAGAAAGGAGAACGTCTTCCTCAACCAGCAATTTGTACGATCGATGTCTACATGATCATGATCAAATGTAAGGATATCTTCGATAATACTTTCTGGATGTGGGAATTTCAACTGCTGCTTATAATAATCGATCTTAGGAATCCTTGAAGATGGGCAACATGGATTATTTCAGATGATCTTATCCAAGTTTGGAAATTTCATGTGGTGGTCAGATTTTGTTCACTGATCACCTTTAGTTTGATCCTCAGATTTTGAAAGTATTACATATAGGCTAAAGGTGGGGCTGTTTAAACATTTGGGTCATTTTGCTTCCTGTGAGGATTATATGTATATGGGTGCAGTTACATTAACAACCTTAATGAGCTGCCACCAAGTGGTATGCCCTTAGGAGGTTAACACTTTAATGATGACCTGCACTGGTTTCCCAGTCACTTTTAGTACACTCTCATCGCTAAAGTGTGAATGGCAAGGCTTACGATTAGCTTATGCTCTATGGACTGGAAAAATTCTCTATGTTTACATGTATACAGATTACTTTAAACGAACAACAGTCATGTTTTGATCTGAGTTAACTCTAAGATTTGATTGGCTTTTCACATGTTGTGTGCAACAACTGGATGTATCTTATGTAGGTTGGATGCTCGATGCAGAAAGTCGACCTTCATTCCAAGAACTTGCAGATGAGTTTGCCAAAATGGCTCGGGATCCGGGTAGATTTCTTGTCATTCAGGTACAGCATTTCTTCTATATAATTAAGTTGAGTGACTTCATTATCTTTATGATCATCACTTGTGTAAATCTACATGTGCATAAGTATTGAAGTTATGAACGAACTGTCAAAAGCATCATTATCCTCATCAATCAGTATCTTCATCGTCATCATCATTGATGGCATACTTTTGCAGAGCATGGCCTGCAGTTAATTGGATATCATCTCTGCTCTGTGTTAGCTTCCAGGTTGTGTGAAGGCCAGATTTGAACGTCTCCACATACAATACAACAATACAACTTATATTTATAGCGCGCCTTAATAAAACAGAGTCTTACTCAAAGGATGCGTTACAATGCAGTACTTTTAGATAATTATAGTACTTCGAGAATAAATGTACATGGATATCGTATTTTGCACATGGATGTCGTATTTTGCTATTGCCAGCTGTGTAATTCAGTTCTCTGCTGATCATTTGCTCATCATTCACATTGTGTTTCTGCATTGTGTCTGTGCACAGTCCATTTAAAAGTCCAAGCATGAACTCCACATAGACTTTCAAAGCTGCCGCAGGTTGCTACTTGTTGGGTCTTCAGCACTTAAAGCAATTGGTCATTGAATCTCATCTCTTTGACGCTTTCTGTTTGTTTTGGACACTTTATTATGCCCTAAGGCAGAAAGAACCAAATTTATAATATTAGTATGGACACAAATAGTACTATGTGAAAACTAAGAACAGAAGCTGCGGAAACGTTTGTAAATATCATCAATGAAGTTCAGTTATAGTTGTATAGCAGTGGTCACCAACCCACGGCTTGCGAGCCGCATGCAGCTCTCGAAAAGTTCTGTGGCGGCTATCCAGAGCTTTCCCTGAAATGATATTTCTATGTGACGAAATAAAATTGCGCTATAAAAATGGACTTTGAGGTCAAAATTCTATGATGTCATTGTTTGTGTGTCGGTCCATATAATTATAGTGATATTTGTTGTGCTCCTAAATTCGACCTAACACCATGACGGCTACCAAAAGTTGCCAAACTTCGCAATGCGGCTCCCAAAAGTTGCTAAACTTCACAATGTGGCTCCCCATCGAGAAAAGGTTGGAGACCACTGTTGTATAGAATGCTGAGTTCAGAGTCCAAAGCATAATGTTCAACAAAACCAAAATATCATTGCAAACATTTGATGTTGAATGAGCTTGATGAAAGAAAACTGTGTTGGCGGCTTCTTTTTTATTATCAGATGTAAATCCAATGGACAAAAGCCACATATGAAACATTTCACAGATTCACATTGAAGCCAAGCAACTATGAACTGAAATCCATCGTGCATTCAGTTCATCTTCCTTTATCATGGTTTACTTAACAGCAGAGGAAGCAAGCATAAGCCAGTATTGGCAGACAGTAGCTTTCTTGAAGGGATAAGTGATCTTATTAAGATCCTTGACATGTGCATAGATACAATTGTAAGCAGAGAAAAAAGATTGCCTGACCATGTCCATGTTGAAGACTAGTGAATTCTCATGGTTAATCACCACAGCAAGGATTCTGTTGATGGTATTCATGAAGTTTGAGGCTTCCCCTAAAAAGCATAGTTTAGTAACACTGCTAAGATGCATAGGCCTATAGCAGAGATTGAACTGCAGAGAGATATAGCACTGGAAACAGAAAAACTTATGGTAAGTTTAGCATGTATTGCAGCCCATTCGTTAACAGAGGAACGGATTAACAGCATATCATCAGCATTCAGTAGAAAGCGAATGAATAACGAGTTTATGTGGCAACCTACACCAAGTTCATGCGGTTGCAGGCTTGAACTTCTAGACCCAGAATACCAACCTTCCATCATATTAGTACATTGCTAATGCCATATCGCCCTCCTAGACAGTTGTCTTCTTTTGTTACTGACTTGTTGCTAGAACCTCGGTTGAGGATAGTTGTGCTCAGCATATCTGGAATTGTCAACAACAAAAGACCTAAATTACTAACTCCTTATAATTTGAATCAATTATAAAGACTCACTTTGTACTCTGAAATATGCATAACTCTAGCAAACCTACCGAATCAGGTGTACTAACCCTGTGACTTAGCACACCTAATAAGTACTTTAAACGAGCACAATAAACTAAATAAAATAAAATACCTTTAATAAACTGAGGTAGTGTCAGTGCTATTGATCAGTTGTCTCAGACTTATTTTGGAGCCTTTTCAATTCACTGATCATGATCAGGTTGTCACACAAATTTATTTATTTATTTATTTATTCCGGATATTTCTATAGCGCCTCTCGAAGTCAACTACTACTCAGAGGCGCTCCCGACTACAGCATTTGATACTGTGCCGGAATTTTCACGCCGAAGCGCCACGAGCAATTGCGAGTGAAGGACTTGCCCAAGGTCCGTACGCAGCGGCTAGAGTGGGATTCGAACCTGCAACCCTCCGGTCACAAGGCGCCGAACTTACCACTGAGCCACCACGCCCCAAATATATATATGTCCTTGAAAGCAGTTATTTTGAAAGGTACTATTCAGAGTTAACAGGTTTTGCTGCATAATAATTGCTTTAAAGAAACAAAATTTAAATAAATAAATTGATGAAATTACATGTATCCACAAGTTACATATAATTTGGAAAATTGGCTGATGGCTATATGTGGCATGACCATCTTACGACATTTTGTTTCAATACACATTGTATTAATATCTGTCTTTTCCTTGTATCCAGTGACAAAAATTTTGAGATAGAATGAAATTACTTTTGTTGGTCCTGTGACCTGGACCAGGAAGGTCCATAAAAGTAGAGCTGAGCTAGTCAGCCTACCTCTCTTTCTCTGTTCCACAAGAGACTTAAAGGCTAATCTGTTTGAACAAGGGTTCGCCTATATGGGTCAGAAGCACTACTGATGAGTTTTTCCTTGAAGTTACACTTTTCAAATTTTCATTTATATTATGCTACTTTAAGAACACAGAACTATATACAAGACAGCATCTGGATTATACGGATTCTGGTTTTATGACCTTATAGATCTTTAATATCTCTCACCTGATGAAGTTGGCATTTTGAACTGTAACTATATTGTTCTGTACAGCACAGATCCCATTTAATGTTGTTTTTCACTGACCTTGGGCATAATCTAAACCAAAATAGACAGTTTTTTAGAAAATATACAGAACTAATACACACAGGCTTATTAAAAAGTCTTTTCATATTTGATTTACTGGGGGTGAAATGAAAGTACCAGGAGACTATAAATGGATAAGTTTAAATTAATTGAATTCTATGTTTAATTTCTATTCAGGGTGACAAACTGATGAAACTTCCAGAACAGAAAATTGATACAAGAGATCTGCTAACCGAAGTCACTGGTCCAGAACAGATCATATCGGCCGATGAATATCTTCAGCCTCAGCAGCTCAATCACAACGTAAGCTTTTATACCGAGCATCAGTAATCTCATAGAGAAATGCTGTCATTGGATGATGGCCGTCGCTATCAGCTGCCATTACTTAGACTTATGTCTGGCTTTTGTAGCTTCTTCTGCATTCCATGGAGGGCTTTAGCTTGCAGTAAATCAGGAGGTGATCTACACTGGAAGTGTGGACCAAAGATGCACTTGTTTGTACTGGCTTACCTGATTGACAGTGATCACCCTTGGTAGTACATTATAAACGATATCCACATCTGCCTTGAACTGTCATGGGCGTCCGCAGGAGTTTATGTAATGGAGGCAAAATTTTTGTAGGAGGACAATGTTTTCATAAGGGGGAGCAAAATGAAGTTTATGCATAGAATTCGTGAACACAGAACACATGACAACTTTAAAAATAAATAATGGCCAAGGACTTTACCTAAAACAGTGAGAGACTTTACCTAATTAATAAAGTGTTTTTTCGCATTGAAAATCATGTTGGGATTGTTGTAATAATCATAACAATGGCCTTCCTCCTGAGCTGCGCCTACATCCTAGGTCTACCTCTGGTACCTTCTATGACCGCCTAAAAACTGCTGTCTTTCGCCGTGCTGGAGTCGGGAGCGCCTCTGAGTAGTTCCCTTGAAGTGGCGCTATATAAATTTTTGAATTTTTGAATGAATGAATAATCAAAGATTTAATTTTAGTAAAATATGCACAAACTCCAGGGAGCAAATGCCCTGCTTGCCTCCCTCTGGATGCCCATGTGAACTGTTGCTCCTAAGAAATAATTATAATCAGTTTCTAAGATATGCAGATATGATTAAAATACAATGCTGTTCAGTCAGCAACTGTGTCTTTGTGAAATGGTTTTCTTCCAGTTCTCTGCCTCTCTAGGCAGGTTCATACGTCCAATGTCACCATTCATCGCGTTGTTTAGCCCTCTCCTCCTTCAGCTCACTGTGACCGTCCTTCATCATCCAATCCTTTACTTGAAATGGTAGAATAAGATATTGGGAAATGGTGTTCATTTAGCTGCATTTCTTAAAAATGGAATTCATCCATTGACATTCTGTTCAATACTTCTACTGTTGGCCTGACTCTTGTCATATAGGACAGGATAGTGTGGAGGGAAGGATTACATATGCATTATGCAGTCTACATCAATGGACTTATATCTGTTCACGCATGGGTATTGATGACGAAGATGATGGTTAATTCTTAATCAATTGTTTGTAAAATAGCTTTTCACAAGAATTTGGTCGACAAAGGATAGCCCTATCATGGGCTGACAGGCATTTTCCCTTTTCTTGCTATCATGTAACAGTTTCACATGATATATCACTGTAGCGATGAGACGCGGTGGTGTAGCGTTATGTTCTAATAATAATAATAATAATAATAATAATAATAATAATAATAATAATAATCTTCTTTATTAATTCAAACTGACAAGTACGCAGTAAGATTACATAGAAACGTGATAGTACAATCAAGATCTTAATTAAACACATGGTTTGGCAGCCATGCAAGACGCAGCCCTAGAGGGGTTATGGGTATCAAACCGCGAATCTAATGCTCTCCTGGCCATGAGTGTTACCATTACTCTATCCCCCTGTTCTGTGCCTTGTAACCAGAGGGTCTCAGGTTCGAATCTACCTCCTCACTCATCTCATTGCCGGGTGGCATAAAGCCAATGGACCTGCCTTTAGGCAGAGAACTCGTCATCATCATCATTGTAACTAATGTAATTCAGAAAGCTGAATATGCTGTACTGTACTGTAACATTTGAATATCTGCAGAAGAGCCCTTTGTATTTGTATGTATCAAAACATTTTGATGGTGGGCCTTTAAGAAAAGAACCCAATCCATAATGCAGAGTAGATGTATGACAGATAAACATGTCTTTTCAATGATTTATATATACTGAAAGGAACCAGAAGCCATAATTATGTTTTTGCTCAGGTTTTCAGGTGATATTTTCTTGAATTTCATTTACAGCATAGTGTTCTTAAGAAGGGAAGAAACAGTGATAGAAACAGACCATCTACACTGTCTACAACTCACTCCAGTCCAAAGTCCGATGCCAGAACCAATGGCCTGGAGTCGACTGGCAATCGCAGCAAGCGCCGCGATCACACTAATTCCCGCTACAGCTCCGATCCATGCAAGTTGCTCCACGCCGGTACTTCCGATGATGGAAGGAACGGCAGCTCTTCGAGCCACGATGCCGTAGATGGCACCGGGCAACAACTATCTCCACTCGATGTTCCAGTGAAGCTTCCAATTGATGAGGATGATTATCTCCAGCCAAGTCTTTCTTCTCCTTCAACTTATATTGAAGTACTCGACAGTGATACAGGTTCGTTGGCGGATCCAAACAGATAGTTGAATGCATGCAGTTCTTAATGCCATTCACCGTAGTCACTTGCCTTTCTCCAGCTGTGTCATGTTTCTCCACCCAAGATGTAACTGGACCCTGAACCCGCCTTAGAATTATTCTCATGATTTCATGCCACCAGATAAGCTTGCTGTCTCAAGGTAGGTCTGCTTCTGTGACCAAAGCAATTCAGAGCCTTTGATAGGGATGCATTACAGTTTGAATCAGTTTTGTGTATCAAATTAACTCAAATTAAAGCTTATCTAAAAAAACAAATGAACTATTTGGATAGTTAGATTTTCAAGTTAGTTGATGGGCAAGTGTAAATTCCAATGATTGCCAAAGCTTTAAAAAGCAGGAACAACAACCACCAAGGGTTGAACTCGCAGATTCATTTTTCTATTACCAGGTACGCTGGTAGTGTATTATATAAAATATATAATATTTTCATGATGTTATATGTAAAATCTATGTGGTTGTCTCATGTGTGTGTCAGTTTATCATGAGAAAAAATTGACTGTGTTTTAGCGTAAGTTTTATCGATAGATGTTCTGAATGTGGTGCTCTTGCTAGGCTTCTCTAATATTTGGAGATTGTCTCATAAGGTTCTTTGCTTCGATTTTACAGACGTTCCACGTTCTGGCTCTCTTCAGTCACCAGGCATTGTCAGCAACCCAGAGTATTTTGAAGAGACTGTAAATCCTTCTCAAGGACCCAACCGACGACAAGAGATGCAGCCACTGAAGTTCAGAAATCCAAGCACTGGGTCTGAACCAGAGTACTATAACGAACAGGACGGACTCTACAACCGCAAAGGTCAGGCCGACCCACGTCCGTATAACGAGTCAGAAGTATGACTTGTTAGTTAATAGCAACATGTACTGGCAGACAAGAAAATTGACTGTGTTTTAGCTTAAGCTTGGGCATTTACCATAATCAAATTCAGTGCAGTGAGTTTTCAGTGGACTTGAGCAGATGAGTTGAATGACTGAGTCTTTAGAGTTGCAACATGAGTATGCTTCAGTTTGAATACAGAGCCAGTGAAGCTGAGGAAATTCTTCCAAGTTGTAGATTGCTATGTTCATTACTTCTGTCTTGACCAGTACAGCAATTTAACTTGGGAAAACTTCTTTTTAATCGCCTCATGATTTAGAGATTCAGTAATAATTGCCTGGTCGATAATGACAAATATTTGTATTTCACTGTATCGATCCTGCTTGAAGCGATGATTTTATGTAAGAGTTTTTATTTTTTTTTTAAATACAACTTATTATTTTATGAACTGACTTCTTGGTAGCTGTGTAGCTGACAGCCAGATGCCCATCAGGAGAACTCTTGCCACATTGAGCCTAAATTTCACAGCATTTTTTGTCACCCAGTGTTGGGTGTTGCCATCTTACCATCGTTTCTGGTGTTTTAAGTTTTCTATTTTCTGTTTAGAGACTCTGCACACATTTTATCTGGCAATATACTGTATGTTACTTTTGAGTAAATCTAATTATGAATGTCTGTTGCAATGTCTTTGTTTTATGTGACTTACAAATAGAATTTTGCAGCATTTGTTGCATTTACTGCTAGTAAGTTCTATTAAGCCATGAGTTTTACTTAGCAGTAATCAAGTTCAGAATTGGAATAATGGTGACTTTAGGATTTCATATTCAGACTGCTGTGGCTTTGGAGGCAGTCCAGTTTAGACTGTAGAGTTGTAGATTTCAAGAAATTCAAGTTGAAGTAGTGTTCGAAAACACCAAGCATCTTTAATTTTATTCCTAAGCTCATTTCTAGATTCTTTTGTCTGTTTATTATGTAAGAATTGTGAGCTGCTAATGTTTGGCTCTGAGCTAACAAAGATCTGCCGAGATCCATTTGGTCCCACTGCACTGGCATTTGTTTAGACTAATGAGGGTTCCTGCTGACCAAAGCAAATGATAGTTTACTCAGCAAGTTATTAAAATTATTTTTCGATATGTTTACACATGTCCTAAGTGGTCCTTGAAAGTCATATAGAAATGGCAAGATACACAAATACCTTGGTACATACATAGCTACACCCATATGTAGATACATACGTACATAGTTACAAACATACATATACATGTATATATGCATACATGCTTACATGCATCATGTGCTTCATGCATACTTATGTACATTCACTCATTATTACTAATGTGTGCAAAGTCACAGTCACCAGCTGAAGAACAATTAGACGTCCAGATGTTTAGAAAACAGTGAGAAATAGTGAGTTTTGAGGTATTTCTTGAAAGAAGAAAAGGAATTCGACCATCATAGAAACATCGTTAGTTGATTCCATTCCTTGGAGGCAGCAAATGGAATGCGTGGTAGCCCATGATAGTTCTGCATCATGGCTCAAAAGACCCATATGGAAAGCGGGTGTGTTGAAGCCTGGTGACCTCCAGATCTGAGATACCTGCAAAAACCTGAGTTGTCATAATCGAGGCGAGAGCAGACAAGAGAGCAGGCTATGGTCTGTGGTGTGTCTGGTAAGAGCAGACCTTATGTGACGTATTGCCTCTAAATGATCAAAACAAAATTTGCAAATGTCTGCTATGTGAGGTCGAAATGTGAAAGTACTGTACAGAATTATTACAATGGTTTGACATTGTTTGGAATGAGAGAGTAAATGCAAAGGAAATGAATGTACAGACACTTGTGCATGGTACACTTGATGCAAAGCAACTGCGTAGCGCTCTGCTTGAAATTTGTTTGTTTCATTGTCCAGACAAATGATGCTTTGTTGTGGGCTGTAATTCACTTAACCAAAGTTCCTGAAGTCTCAGATTGGTGCTGGAACATATGTCTTTAGTGGTGCTTTATGCAGAGGATATATGTGAACTGTTAAACAAATTAACTATAAAAGTCAGTGCAGTGTTTAAGCCTTAGTTTGTGATTTTAATTATTAATGAACAGGAAGAGAGGGGCTTTGTTCTGATGGTGTAATCATGGTTTTGCCTGGAACAGGATTCAGTTTCCAACAAACAGATTTTCTTGAATGAAATTTTTGGATTGTGATGTAATACTGATCAATTTGAAATGATAGTCAATCTGACATTTTGAACATCTGTGAAAACCTCGTTGAATGTAGTTCCTTTCAAACTTGGCACCTTCATGTAAAGTAAAGTTTAAAATCTACAGTCAGGCAGTTAATTGGGAGCAGTGTAACTACCAAATGATTCTCATAGGCTTTTGTAGAAGGGTGTCATTAAGTAAACCAATGAACTACCATCAGTTTCAGCATACTGACCAGGTGTAGGAGCTGTTCAGGATGAGGATGTCTCACTCTTCTGATTTGACTCTTGTGATTACATAAAGAAATTGATTGGATAACTGTTGTTAAAGTAGGACTGCCTTTGCTCATACCATTAAATTTTTAGATGACAAGTATATTGCTTTACGAGTCTTGCGTTAAGGCTTTATCAATATCTGGTGAAAGGCCATGTGATTGTCTTCTGGTAGAGTGCTATATAATTTGTGAGACATTTAGATATGCTGTGGGAATAGTCATAAATGGTGAAATAATTGCAGTTTCTAATTTATAAGAATAGATTCTCTGATGTTAGTGGACATGTTTGTGTTTGAGAATTGTAGTGCAACTGATTGTCTGCGAACTCTAGATTCCGGTGACTGATATTACCAAACACAGACTTTTAAGAGTGTATATAAAGATTTTAGCCTTTTTTGCCCACTATGTGTTTGGTTTTTGCTGTGTTTTTCCCCCAATTACAATTACATTAAGAAATTCTGTGCTGAAGTAAACATAATACATTGTGGAAATCAGATAGCAGCACATAGGGCTTCTTAGGGCTTCAGTGATTCTTCTGTAAAGTATATTAAACTTAATGTAATTTAATATTTGTTGCATACTTCAGTTGACTGTGCAATAGCACACGCAATAATATCTCATTTATTTTTAGCAGCTGTGTGAATAATGTTTGATTACACACCAGAATAATTATTCTTTCTAAACTCTACCATCTGTTTGTGAGAAGTGCCTTGAAAAGGATTTAAAAGGTGCTATATAGGTGTAAAAATGCACACAATGCAGACATACATACATACATACATACATACATACATACATACATACATACATACATACATACATACATACATACATACATACATACATACATACATACATACATACATACATACATACATATGTTGATGAGATAGAGTGAAAAAGAGGCCATTGCTGATACAAAACTCAAAACACCTTTGAACTGTGAAGTGGAAATTCATTGAAACTGTTCTCAAATGATGTTGCAGGGTTTGATGATTATATCTTTCTGGCAACACAAATAGAAAACTGGGTTCAACCGGTACATTACTTGTATTCTTTTTGTTTATTTCTGTTGTTCACCTTATTGCCAATTCAATGTCATCTCTGTGGCAACCTTTATGTCCTGGTCATCTGGGGCAATCAGAACCTAAATGTATTTGAAACGTCTGCAACTGAATCCAGTTGGTCTAGGCTTGGTCATCATATGAGTGCAGCTGCACTGTACACTTTACAGCCATCCAGGGCCGCTTCCCTCATGTTTCCTTCGTCTGCACTGTGTGTGACCTTGGTGAGACCTTGGACCAAGAACTACAGTAACTGATGTTGTCCATTTTTAAAATGTCACCAGCTAAGCTTATGCTTAATCTTGGAGCTTCTATGATGCTGGTAAAGGCATATCTCCCTGCTGCCATCTACAGGTCAGCCTCTGCTGCTGCGTTGTATGTACTGACCTATTTTCTTCTTCTTCACTGACAAACTCCAGTTCATTTTTCGGTGATGTTGCTGTTCATTTGATTGGTGCAATTTTCAGACTCAGGTTTACATCTGGGACGAAAGTGTGCTGCTTTCTCTCCACAGAAGATTTTAATACAGGATTTTCTAAGCGTACAGTATACGTAATGGATCATGCAATTCTATTTCTACATTCCAGGTCACAGCTGTGTTCACTTTGCCACATGGTGTTAGTTCCTTGTTCCCCAAATTTTGAGCATCCCCTGTGCAGCATGGGAACTTAGCTTTTAGGAAGTCCATTATTAATTTGAATGGGTTTCTTTGTAGCTTAGAACTGCTGAGCCTTCCCCAAAATTCATTCCATGAAATTTTGAAAACTGTTTTCCAATTACATTGCATGATATCATAAATACACAGACATAAAATGTCTTTTCAATGCCATCTTTTCCCATGTATATAAATCAGATGAAAAGCTGGAACTGGGTCATGAGACTTCTATAGAGCCTGTTGTCTGTTTGCACTTGCAGGTAGACATTTATGTTGAATCAACTTTGGCATGAATAGAGATCAAAATATCACTGTAATATAAGGTTTAAGATGGTTTTGGCAGAAAAATCTTTTGAATCTAGATAACGTAATCTGTTTATTTTTGAAAATTATCTAATTAGTTGAACAGCATATTTTAGAATGGATTGACAAGTGTATACTTGGTGAGATACTCAGGAATTGAATTCCAAACCAAGGTCTGACGTATTAAAGTGTGTTTTCCACATCTGTGTTTTGTGAGTTTTCACTTCTGTGTAAGCATAGGCCTACTGCAAATTGCTTATTGTAAACATGTTTCAAAGACAGAGACAATGCAAGCACTGCACAAACCCATATGACAGCACTGTGCATACAATGTGTAATTTTTTTAAACCTTGAAACTGTATGGCACGGAAAGCAGTCTGTTTTTCTTTGACTGTGGTTATGCTTGATGAGTTGATGAACACGGACGTTATCTTTTCATTTCTGTTGTTCTCTTCCCGCAGGCATTGCAGTATTTAGGAACCACAACCAGTTGTATCAGCAAGTATATGCACGTATTGCTTGGCTTGAAGTTTTTCTAAAAGTTGGCTTTAAGCTCAGAGAATACTGTTGCTCTTTTAGGCCCACAATTTCACAGCAAGGATACTTTTGACTGAGGAAGTTTAGAGGAATTGTGCTAACATATTGGGCTCAATGTACATTCCTCTTTTGCTTATTTCATGTTATGGGAATACTATTACAGATGTTGAAAGGTTTTGTTCTGGCTGCTACAGTTAATTAAAAATCTAGTATATGAAACTGTAAATATAAATGAGTTGTTTTGTATTTTGACCGCTGTAATGACTTGTTTGCAATAGACAGATGTTGCTTTTTAAAAAATGACAGCTTAATAGCCGTGTTACTGGTTCTGTTGGTGTGATTGCTGGGTGCTGGTGTCTCTTCTTGCTTTCAACTCATCTCCTTTGTCCCCTTCAACATGCCAAAACAACACTCGGCCAAACTGTAAGCACATCCCATCATCATAAACTTGTTCAGCGTTTATTCATCTGCAAGTATAATGCCGTATAGATGCTTATTTGTTGACCAATTTAAAATAATGCCTTGAATACACATTTTCTCGTAGTCTTCTTATATCAAAGGCAGTCATCAACTGCCAAGGATTGCATCTCTTCACAGAGCCACCTTTTCCAAACAATCAAATCCAGTCATTCAGTTTTACCAGCTTCCTGGAGATCAGTCTTTCCAGATCTGTTATCCATTCAAATATTGGAGGGTGAATACTCGGATCCTTGGCCATGGGCATCCACAGGAATTTTTTAGGGGGGCAAAATCTTTGTAAGGGTGGGCAAACAATTTTTAAGGGGGCAAAATGACGTTTTTGCATAGAAAAAAATTACGTAGAAACTGATTTTAACATAAATAATGATCAAGGACTTTACCTAAATAGTTAAGTGTTTTTTCACATTGAAAATCGTGTTGGGAATGTTCAATAATCATAATAATAAAGATTTTATTTTTGTAAAATATTTGCAAAATCCGGGGGGCAAATGTCCCCCCTGTCCCTGCTCCGGACGCCCATGTCCTTGACCCAAGTTTCCTTCGGTGTGTGCTCCTAAATACTCGTTTCCTATAGGCCCTATGCATATATTTAATACTCTAAAAGAAAGGAGAGGCTCTTTCACTTGATACATGTACAGATTTAAGCTATCTATATGGCCTAACAGTCTGGTAGCGATGCATTAGACGATGTGATCTGCACTCACAGATTAGAACTAGGCATTTAGTAATATGATAAAGTGTTCCTCATCCGGTCACTTCGTAAATGTCTATCTGATCATTGTCGCTGATATGGACCAATACAAATGGCACTTGCGAGAGATTCACCGAATCACACGTTATTCTCACCCACGGTGTTGATTAGAATCTTCAGCGTCAGGTAGATAGTAGCAAAACGTCGAATTCTCTTCTTACTTGGCAAAGGTGAATGACGCAATCGAGTCCAACAGTTTGATCAACGTCAGGTATGAACTTTGTACACATTATATCACAGCAGCAACACAACTGTTGCTAGTTTCAGGTAGGCCTGGTCTTATTATGCGCCTTTGTTTTCGTACCAAAGGTATTGCATTGTTACCATGGTGAGTTGATTGTCACCAGGGTCTCCACACGTGAGACTGATCATCACTCACCTGACAATGGTCGACCACCTGAGCCTCGGGGATGACGCCCTGTGGCAGACGAATTGACAGACGGTCGACCGAGGATGAAGAACATTCGCTTAACAACCAAATGGGAAACTTAGATTCTATCGCGAGTTCCGACGCTGAATTGTTGAAGACTGAATTCCCGTTGGTGGCAGAATCACCTTTCGCGAGAAGAGGAGGATATTTGGTCGTCTGCAGTTTAGCGTAGATGTCGATGGATGAAGTGGAAGAGGTGGAGGAGGAGGAGAGGGGCTTCAGAGCGTCTGTGTGATGGTTGTTCTGTCGGCTGAGCTGGAGAGGAGACACCGCTGCCTCGGCCGGTGGTGAGATCGCCTCATAGCTAACAATTCCGTCTTCCTCGCCACCACCGTCAACCGATTGCATCGGATTGGAGGAGGTTGTGTCTGCGTTCGTATGTCGTCGGCCTCCTCCTCCTCTTCCTCCTTCTCCTGTGTTCGGCTGTTCGTTTAACATCTGCAGCATCTGATGTCTGAGGAGGAGGTCGTTGGGGTTTGCGACGACGAAGACCGTCTCACCAGTCGCCAGCTTAACCGGAAGCAGATGGATCGGATGCGAGACAACAGAAGCGGAAGCGGAATTCACGGATCCACTGACGAAGGACGGCGTTTGGACGACGAACCCCAGCGCTGCTCCAGCGGACGGTGGAGCAGTGAGCAGCTGAGGAGATGATGATGATGATGATGATGACGATGAGGTAGATCTGCTAAGGTAGTCGGTGTGTTTCTGGTGGATGGTGGTTGTGCTCTGCTGGAGTCGTCTGGTCAGGTGATGCAGGATGGTGCTTCGTGTCGTTGGACTTAGTCCGTCCGCCTTGTCCAGGTACTTGGCCACCTGTTGAGCGCATTCACGGAACCCAGCCTCGTATCTGCTGTGGATGGATGATGCAGGATCAGCGGACATCGAAATGGAGCCTGCGTCGAAAGAAAAATGAATTTCGTCAGTTGTTACAGTTAGGTCTACTTTTCTTTAAAATAGACAGGGACGTAACTTTGGTCTAAAAAGTGGGGGTACCAATTTCTTACATACACGAAGAAAGGCGGAGACTGCGATCTCTGCATGGGAAGGCTCAATAATAAAATATTGATTGGCATTGTTTAAAAAGGGGGGGGTACGGTACCCCTTAGTCCAAAAAGTGGAGGGTACGGTACCCCAGTCCAAAAAGTGGGGGTACGGGTATAGTTCGTACCCCCCCCCCACAAATGACGCCTATGAAAATAGACAATATGCAATGACTGTGTCTTTGGAACTGGACGTACATTTCTGCACGCATGATCAGCTTCAAACCATCTCATCGTACATCTAAATTTTAAATCATCAATGGAGTTTTGTGCTGTGAATTCGCTTACAACATTTACACTAGGCCTAGCGGTCTGTCTTGGATAAGTAATCGGTCCTAGGCCTATAGTCGTTCTTAACATCTAAGTTAGGTTACGATTGGTAAGCAAGTTGAAAGAGATGTGTCTTAAGTTTAGACCCAAGTGACATAAAGTAATTGACAGAACGAGCAGAACTGGGCAGCGAAGTTAGAATAAGCGACGGAGAGCAAAGAAAAGTGCTGAAGACTAACGAAAAGGTGCTGGCCTTGATGGCCCACGGTTTAAAAACCAGGGCTTCCCCTACTGTCGGCTACTGATCGTCCACTTTGAAAATCGTGCGACTCCCTCTCATCCACTCAATGACAGACAATTCGTCTGATTTATATGTTGTGTTGAATGCACTTGTCACTCACCCGTCATCAGTTTCTGTCGTTTAACAGATTTGAGGTAATTCACGGTCATCTCCAGAATGTCTGCCTTCTCTAGTTTAGAACGATAAGAATTCTAACAAAAACACAGCAAGAAACAGTACTGTATGCAATGACTGTGTGTATGTATGTATGTATGTATGTATGTATGTATGTATGTATGTATGTATGTATGTATGTATGTATGTATGTATGTATGTATGTATGTATGCATGTATATGCATACGGTGTATATGCATACGAGTATTTTATAGCGCCTTTAAAAATTCTGCCAAAGGTGCTAGAACATAGCCACCTGGCAGATCAAAAAGATGCCTCTTAAGTGAAGCTGAAATGTCTGTGAACAACAAGTGACACAATTCGAATTCTTAGAGGAAGACTTTCCAGACAGATGATCCAATATATAGAAGAAAGCGAGGAATTTTACCATTTTCTCTGTCGACCCATTAATTCATTGTCACCCATTAATCGATTAAGGACTAGACTTAGGGCTAAATTGTACTCTAGACTTGTCAGGGTTTGCACGAGGCCAGCGGATTCGAAACGAGGTAAGATACGTCTAATGAGATGCAGACCTCTTCTTCTTCGTCCTCTTCTTTCTTCGTGACTTCTGTGAGCAGAGACTTGAGTTGGTCGAGACAGTTGTTGATTCTTTCTCTTCTCCTCTTCTCCATCAACGGCTTCGCTATCTGTTAAAGAAAGGACGATGACGACGTTTACTCTCATAATATAGGCAGTGATGGGCACTAAACTATTTTTTTTTAGTTAAACTAAAACTATTTTCCAACTAAAAAAAAGTAGTTAAACTAAAGTTGGCAACTGATTTTGGAAATTAGTTAACTAAACTAAAAAAAAGTAGTTAAACTTTTTCCAACTATTTTCCAACTATTTACGACAAACATTTTTGCAATAAAAGACGTTAAGTGAACTGTAATAATGTAAAGCGTCAATGACAATTTCACCTTCAAACTATTCAATGTGTACTGTTCTGGCATACAGTTACATGTGCACTGTAAGTAGTGTATGAATTTGAAAACACAGGCTGTAAATGCTAAAACCATGCAGTGTTAAAATGATTTTTTGCTGACAGTGTTCAATGTTCACTGTGGAAAAATAGTTGCATATTGCTGATTTTTTTAGTTAAACTTTTTAGTTAGCAACTAAAATTTTTTAGTTAAACTATGGTTTTAACTAAACTATTTTTTTTAGTTAAACTTCTTCCTTAACTAAAATTTTTTAGTTAAACTAATAGTTAGCAACTTTTTAGTTAACTATTGCCCATCACTGAATATAGGTTACAGTTAATGCAATTTCTATGCTATTAGTCCGACTTTCACACGGATTCTCTGACATTATGCAGATATTGGCATTGATAGGGGCATCGGCATGAATGGTTTAAGAATGGGGAGGAGGAAGGTAGTGACGGATCCAAAACTTTAAAGTTGAGGCCAGAAAGGCCAAATCGTGCCCAAAACTATAAACTTTCTGGATGACCTACGACTTACTTACGATTCTTTGGTTATCGGCATTTTTCTTTCTTATCTGCCGTTTATTACCATTCCTGACCCTAGAGAACCAGGTCCAGGTCCAAACAAGGCACTAGCACATCAAAACCTTAATGTTTCTGGTCAAAAGTGAATAGAGAAAAGCATCTCTATCCTGAGATTTCAATTGTGCCATGCATGTGCCAGAACTCTTGGCTGTGTTTCAGTCTCAAGTCAACCAGGTCGGTTTTCGTTGCGTTCTCTTCCACCTGTGGAGATATGCAGGTACCGCGCGTCCGCTCTTCAACTGGAGCCCGTCGTTGTTTTTTCCGACACTGAACCATCCTCCGCGAACAGTCTCCCATTGCATTTATGTAGGGCTACTGTTGCATTCGTCTATGACTCTATGTGACACGAACTTCTTCAACATGTCTTAAAACGCTCTTGTTTAGATCAATTACATCTAGGCCTATAGCTGTATGTGCAGTAGCGGCGATCTTGTTTGACAGGTGGGGGACGGGGGGGGGACATTTTTGAACTGATCTGGTCAAAAAAGAGTTTTGAACTCATCTGGTCAAAAAAAGGTCAAAAATTTTTTCGCGAACAAATTTGATAACTTGATCGCGAAAATATTTGATGACCTTTTTTGGTGTTTCTTCAAAATTTGGGGGAGTCCGATGTAAGCATGGCGTGTCCCCCCACTCTGAAAGGTGGGGGGTCTTGTCCCCCTCGACCCTCCGGGATCGCCGCCCATGTGTATGTGCAGCGCTTTTGTGATGTATTAAAGGGCGCTATTTTAAGTGTCTTCACACATACATACATACATACATACATACATACATACATACATACATACATACATACATACATACATACATACATACATACATACATACATGCATACATGTCAGAAAAGTAGAGTATTTGAAAGAGCGGTTGACGAGACTTAAAGCCGATGATGATGATGATCATGATGATGATGATGACGACGACGATGACGACGACGATGATGATAGGCCGTGGTGAGGCTCAAACCTATTGATCCATGGGGCAATGACAGTGGCAATGACGTAGGTCGTTTGATTTCGAGGTCTACTTGTGATCGGAGACAAGTAATGACGACAGACCAATAATTAAATCTGGAAATTGAAGACTTCCAGATTGTTCGGTGCATGAACACAGATTCACGAATATCACGACCTTTGACCTGGCCCAGTCTCTTGCAATTAGGTCGGGGCTTCGGTTGGCTGCCAGCAGACGGAACAATGAACTCAAACAATAGCAAATATCGACGCATCCTATAATCGCTACGAATAGAACAGTATCACATGAACTGCTTCTGCAATCAGACCACATTTGGTGATCAGTGTGATGGGTTCGGCACTAAGTAGGGGCCTAGGCCCTGGGGGGCTGTAACAGCCCAGGTCATCAGTCGCCAATCTATTCTGACCCGAGGGCAAGAACCCTGTATACATTCTCTGCAAATAGTTGTGGCATTGGCGTGAAGGGGCGTAGACGAGGGCAAAGGTCGTGACATAAATTACCCCAGAAGTCACTTTTTAAAACCTCAGTCGTTGATTCTCTGACGCCGCAGAGTGACTTAATCACCGTCTGTTTCAGCCTCAGTGGCCAGGACTGTGTTGCAAGGGATAAAAGCCATTCACACCCAGCCGCAGCCAGCGAGGGTTTAGCGTTTTTGTCCCATTGTCATTACGCGTTGCTGTTTCTTACCCCACCCGGTGCAATTGAAGTATAGGCTGATCGACGGTGGACATTGTTGCGCAGGTGTCATGCGTTTACGGGGGAGCAGCGTTCGTCGTTCGGTTGGCCTAATCCCCCGCGATTGTGCCAGAAGCAGAGAATGCATCCAGCCAAGGCAGAGATTACATACTCGATCATGAATTGAATGTGATCTGAGACGAACTCAAAGGCACCGATCAACAATAGAAAGGATTTTGTGTCACATAGATTGTGTCTATAGATTGTTCCATCGACTCGTCATAAACTCATAATATGTCCAAAAGCCACCAAACAATGCTTCTGTAATGTCTACATCGATACGAATAAGATGAATTGTGATCACTCCCTTCTGCTCTGCTTTACTCTGCTCTTCTCTGCTCTGCTCTCCTACTTCTCTCAGCTCTGCTCTTCCCTTCTCTACTCTGCTTCCCTCTTTTCTGCTCTACTATATTCTGCGCTTCTCTGCTCTCCGTCCTGCTCTGCTATATTCTGCTCTTCTCTGCTCTTCTCCGCCATGCTCTGCTCTGCTATGTTCTCCTGCTCTCAGCTCTGCACTTCCCTTCTCTTCTCTGCTGCTCTTTGCTCTCTTCTGCTCTGTTCTAATCTCGTCTGCTCTGTTTTTCTCTGCTCTTCTCCGTCCTGCTCTGCTCTGCTATATTCTGCTCATCTGAGCTCTGCACTTCCTGAAGTTCCTGTCTCTTCTCTGCTCTGCTCCAGTGCTCCTCTCTGCTCTGCCTATATTCTGCTCCTCTCAGCTCTGCACTTCCCTTCTCTTCTCTTCTCTGCTCTCTTCTGCTCTGCTCTTATCAAGATAGCATGAATTGCGTCAGATCTGTTGACGAACGAGTGCTTTTAGATACTTAATTATTATATCGGCTGAATTTGCATTGCAATAGATTAGCTTCCTTCCTATCCCCTTAACGCCATCTACTTTCTTTCTATTTGTCTTCATATTCTTTTGAAGCTCACTGACCATACATGTATATATAGACATCTTTCTGCGTTTGTGTATTTCTAGGACGAACACAGAATGTTGACTGTAAAATGACAAGGCCAGCATTAGCGAAACACCGGTTGAGCCTTTTGGCCAAAGAGGAATTGCTTTGTAAAAGCGTCTTCTTAATTGCAGTCGAAGACGGAGCTTTGAGTCCTTCTAAATCCCAACCACAATTAGACGGCATTCAGTCTCAGCTCATCAGCGTCCATCATTCGCCCCTCGTGGGGTTAGGGGCAGACGAATACCGTCTCATTAATCACCCGGAGCAACGCAGTGCCCTAGGCCTCTATAGACCTGTAGGCCATAGGCTATTATAGGCGCGTTGCTTATGCATCGATACGCATCAGTTAACTCCAAAACACGTGACCGACCGTTACAGTTGACCGGAAACGGTTCTTTTCTGTCTAAAAAGAACGAGTTCTTTGGAATGCCGATTGGAGTTCATTTCGTCTGATCTTCAATTTGACTAATGAAGTCTCGAGAGACCGATCGGCTAAACAGACACAATGGTTCAAACGACAAAACCGATTCTCAGCTCATATATCACTCGATGGATACACGATTTCTCCATGCATTTGAAACTGGTCAACCGCTTCATGGATAGATCTTATACAGATCATGAGACCCACGTGACTCTCCTCTCCCTTACAGTCTACTTCTCGTCATGATGTATTCATTAGGAGATGTTTGTACATTTTAGACGAGTAGCTATAGGTACTGGTAAACTTATTAAGCACCCTCATCGATTAGTAATAACGAGTAACCGCGATGCACTTAGCCTCCTCCATCTAGCAATCACCTCTAAATAGGCCTATGTGTTGCAAATCCGAAAGCCTTCGAAGATGTAGGCCTAATTTCGTTCAATACAACTATTCGAAGTCCTTAAAACTGGATCCAGAATATTAGGCCAGACATAACAGTTCAACGTAGACCCTAATTGGTATTGTTTAGGCCTACTAGTTCTTACTTTAACGTTTTTTCTGAGAACGTATACAGGCCGATATTTAAGAATTGGACTGCTATAGGAGGCCTTAGAACAGTTCACGTCGACACACACGCGCGTCCAATAGAACTGTAGGGCCTAAACATACGAACACGAGACACTTTAGGCCCTAAAGTGACCATAAATGATAGATAGCCTATGCGTAACTACTGCAGTAACCATACTGACTTAGACAGCCGATGGCCATTAGAAGCCTCTGTGGCGGTTAAATGGACCATGCATGGTCTTTTGGAATCACTTTTTCAAATCGCCCTCCTGCACTGTTTTGTCTTTTATTCTTTATACTTTTATTTATACTTTCATTCAAAGTAAACGGTCTGTCTCTGATGTAGTCTTCCGATACAAGTTGGCCTAGATGGCCATACAATCCATGCAGCATGAAGGCCTTGTGGGCCTAGATGGCCATACAATCCATGCAGCATGAAGGCCTTGTGGGCCTAGATGGCCATACAATCCATGCAGCATGAAGGCCTTGTGGGCCTAGATGGCCATACAATCCATGCAGCATGAAGGTCTTGTGGGCCTAGATGGCCATACAATCCATGCAGCATGAAGGCCTTGTGGGCCTAGATGGCCATACAATCCATGCAGCATGAAGGCCTTGTGGGCCTAGATGGCCATACAATCCATGCAGCATGAAGGCCTTGTGGGCCTAGATGGCCATACAATCCATGCAGCATGAAGGCCTTGTGGGCCTAGATCATGGCCATACAATCCATGCAGCATGAAGGTCTTGTGGGCCTAGATGGCCATACAATCCATGCAGCATGAAGGCCTTGTGGGCCTAGATGGCCATACAATCCATGCAGCATGAAGGCCTTGTGGGCCTAGATGGCCATACAATCCATGCAGCATGAAGGCCTTGTGGGCCTAGATGGCCATACAATCCATGCAGCATGAAGGCCTTGTGGGCCTAGATCATGGCCATACAATCCATGCAGCATGAAGGTCTTGTGGGCCTAGATGGCCATACAATCCATGCAGCATGAAGGCCTTGTGGGCCTAGATGGCCATACAATCCATGCAGCATGAAGGCCTTGTGGGCCTAGATGGCCATACAATCCATGCAGCATGAAGGCCTTGTGGGCCTAGATCATGGCCATACAATCCATGCAGCATGAAGGCCTTGTGGGCCTAGATGGCCATACAATCCATGCAGCATGAAGGCCTTTATTATTTAGAATAAAATCTGTTCGTAGGCTTTAGCTTAATAGGGCCTACATAAAATTATTACAAATTGCTTTTTTCGGTAGTTTTCGGACAGATTCTGTTATTATCGGTTCATTCAAATCTCAGTTGCAGGTCTTCATTAACTGTAGTTGACTTCGACTAATTAGTTGAAGGTTAATGTTCAGAACGCGGAGAAAATCTAAGGCAGTATACACACAGACTGGAGAAACTGCTCACTGAATCTTTTTGTGCTTGTTCAATGGCAGTAAAAGCAGAAGCCTGTAATTCTATACATTGTCAAGCATGCCTGGTATGCGACCCACCCATCAATATTAGAACTGCGGGTGAAGACTGAGCGGCTTTGGGACCATCATATCTTAGTCATGAGTGCTCTCCAAACTCCAATAAACAACTGAGCGGCTTCAATTGTAGACTGTAAATGAAGATGACAACTTTCCAAGGCTTTCGCTTTGTTAGTCAGATCTTCAGCTAAATTTTCTCACGCTTCGCCTATACATGGACTATGCATACGTATTTGGCCTAAACGCTCAGATTATATGCGCACAGTATTTTTTATATATTTATTTATTACAGAGGTCTTATATAGCGCCCCTTCAAGGTTATCTACTCAGGAGCGCTCCCAAGGAGGACCTGCGCATCTTTATGTGCATCATATATGCCATTATATCATACGCGATTTGTTGCAGCTATAAACAAAGGTCTCTATGCATGGTTTAAAATGGTCCCCGTACATGGTTTACAAAGGTCTCCGTGCATGGCTTAAAACGGTCCCCGTACGTGGTTTACAAAGGTCTGCAGGGGCGTAACTTTGGTCTAAAAAGTGGGGGTACCAATTTCTTACATGCACGAAACAAGGCGGAGACTGAGATCTCTGGGAAGGCAATAATAAAATATTGATTGGCATTGTTCAAAAAGTGGGGGATACGGTACCCCAGTCCAAAAAGTGGGGGCCACAAATCACGCCTATGAAGGTCTGTATGCATGGCTTAAAAGGGTCCCCCGTGCAATGCAATGAGTGCAGGCGTTACAAAGGTCGCTGTTTGGCCCCGTGAAGGTTTGCATGGAATCCCGTGTACGGTTTTTATGATACCCCTTCCCTTGTTTGCTTGCGTGGAGCCCCAGGATGGTTTACAAGGAGCCCTGCGTGTACATGGTTTACAAGGAAGCGTAGCCTATGCATAGCTCATGCAGAGCATGCAGATCCAAAGGTAGGCTATTCCAGGCGGATGAATCAACCACTGAAAAGGCACAAAATAGACAAAAAGGTAACCTCAAGCCATGGAGCGCACAGTATCTCACTGGTCACATCTCTGTGACCATTGAGAGCCGAAACATGGCCATAGAGCTCAGGCAAGTAGGCAGGAGCAATGGTACATCCCCCAACTGACATGGCCAGACCCACATCGAAATCTTAAAGTCGAAGCGCTGTGTAAACTGGTAGGAACCAAATAATTACATCTCGTATACAACGTGATATATTATGGTCGAAGTTACGAACTCGTACTCGAGCTGCCCAATGTGACCAGGGGCGTTACTTTGGTCCAAAAAGTGGGGGGGGGTACCAATTTTTTCTCCAATATCGCTTTTCGCATTGGTACGGGTACGGGTACCCGTCGCACCCCCAACAAATTAAGCCTATGAATGCGACCCAAAGATGACACTGATGCTTATGAAATCCTAAACAAGGTGCACTTGAAACATTGAATGAAAGTGAACCTGAAATGTCCTGCAATTGGTGCAGCTGATGAAAGTAAAAGCGACATAGGGGGCCTACAAGATTTACATATTCAGATGAGGTCAGGAAGAACTCCAAGATTGTACACGGTTGTAGAGAAGATAAATTGAGAGAAATCAGCAGCTATGGGCAATGAGTCTATTTTATCAGCTGTTCAATTGTTGCCTAAATTAAGTTTTCGATGAATATTAAGGCACAGAACGTTGGATGACATCCAAATCTAAGTAGTAGGCCTAAATACCTACCATATCCCGTTGCATTTAGCCACTCCAGTAAGATCATCAGATAATGCATGGGAAATGCAGATCAGCCTGCGCTATTATTCTGATGCTCAGAATACCACAGACGGCAGTATCTGCTGTGTAGTAGATGTGAAGCAGTGGGCCAAGAACTGAGCTCTATGTAGAACCAAAAGGAGTGGCAACCCAGTGGGATCGAGTGGAGCAAAAGATAGCGTAGAACGTGCGCATATTATGCCAAAAAGAGAGATATATGACAAGTGAGACTAACAGAAGGCAAATAAGAATGTCGTGATCGATATATCGCCATGGATATGGCCTATAGGTGACACGCCTTCTGGTTCTCTTTGATGTCAGTGCGGCCTTTGACACGGTATATATATATATATATATATATATATATATATATATAGGCCTACATATTATGTTTGAAAGCAGAAATGCCTGCTTTTGCTCATGTGAACCAATCGATTAAAGTCACGTGTTCCTGGTGCCATCTATCAACTGATTCATTCAAACTAATGAGAGCATCATGTGATCGTAACTGTAGCAATAGGAAACGAACTGTCTACGTTTCACGAGTGAGTGAGTGAGTGAGTGAGTGAGTGAGTGAGTGAGTGAGTGAGTGAGTGAGTGAGTGAGTGAGTGAGTGAGTGAGTGAGTGAGTGAGTGAGTGAGTGAGTGAGTGAGTGAGTGAGTGAGTGAGTGAGTGAGTGAGTGAGTGAGTGAGTGAGTGAGTGAGTGAGTGAGTGAGTGAGTGAGTGAGTGAGTGAGTGAGTGAGTGAGTGAGTGAGTGAGTGAGTGAGTGAGTGAGTGAGTGAGTGAGTGAGTGAGTGAGTGAGTGAGTGAGTGAGTGAGTGAGTGAGTGAGTGAGTGAGTGAGTGAGTGAGTGAGTGAGTGAGTGAGTGAGTGAGTGAGTGAGTGAGTGAGTGAGTGAGTGAGTGAGTGAGTGAGTGAGTGAGTGAGTGAGTGAGTGAGTGAGTGAGTGAGTGAGTGAGTGAGTGAGTGAGTGAGTGAGTGAGTGAGTGAGTGAGTGAGTGAGTGAGTGAGTGAGTGAGTGAGTGAGTGAGTGAGTGAGTGAGATTTACCTTGCGTTGGTGCAAGATCTCTCTCTGTCTCGACGGAGGTAGATTCTCGTCATCCATGTCTTATAGATCCGGATCTTGTTCCGTTCTTCTTCCGATGTCAACAACAGAACCCTCCAGAATCTCCTCCTCAGAGGCAGCAACTTAGAGCTTCGCCAAGTTTCAATCGAAAGCCTTCATGGTCCACGCGGTGTTTGCACAGAGGTCTAACGGCACGGTACCTGAGGTAGTTGAAGGTCGGTCCAATTGGTCCTACAGCGTACTTCTTCTATACATGGGACGGATGAAGGCGACGAAGAAGAAGAAATAGGTTGGCAACCGTTATCAGTCTCAAATATTTGAATGAGTTCGATGGCGGCGGCAAACCGTCTTTTAAAGAGAACTCTCTCTTCTGCCTTTCGCGTTGTCTTCGCTTGGCCGACTTTGCGACCAACGGCGACACTTCCAAGTGGTTGGTTTCTCAGCCATATTGTTGGCGGCAGTGGGGGTGAGGGTGGCACGGACGGTCGGGCAATTGTCTAAGCTGTTCCTATTGTCGATCCTGAGAGAGGTCGTACCCCGAACGGTCGGGCTAACGGCTGAAGCGCGGTTGTCGTGTGTGCGGTCCGGTGGGAAAGGGCAGGCAAGCGTGGCCGACCGTTGGCTGAAACGTGCTTTCAACGTGGTCGACGTACTTGTCTCGTCCCTCCTGCCCTCCCTCAGAACCTCCCTCCGTCCCTCCCGCCATTCCTCCGCACCTCCCTCTTTCCGAACACTCAACAGATTAATTTAAGACGTCTGAATGAAGGAATGAGCGAGCGAATGTCGTGAACTGCTGCTGACACTCAGTCTGAATAGTCATAACTGTTTACAAGTTGAAACCCGATTATTATCTGCAGATTCGATCGTGTGTCTACGATTTCTGGTGCGGTCGAGCAGAAAAGACCAACTGTACGTGGACTACATTTCGTCAGTGGTTTCTGTTTCATCGGTCCGTGACACCTGCCCAACAAAACACTCCGAAGACTGGAATCATTTTGTCCCCCAACAACTCATTTCTTAAGCTCCAGATCCACATCGTTTGTTCAATTAACGGTTCAACAGCTGACTAGGATTTCTTCAATGTAGTGACAGATAGGAAAACGCGCAGCAGACGCGGTGGACAAATCGGTTACCGAACATGCACAATCACAATTTACATCTTACATGGTGTGCCTGTGATAGGCCTACATAAAATATGTATAGGCCTAATTGTATTTTGACCCAGTTAGCTACATGTAATGATGTACATTGGTTAGAGCTTAAGCTATGTCCCATTGGCCGCTGTGTGAGAGCGCGTGCCCAACATCGCCTCCCGATGGTGACATATTTCGGAGATTTAAATCTCGGGCTGTCACGTACATGGGACCTTAAGTGGCGTGGCACCTATTCAAACGGACAGAGGTAAAGGAATTCACCCGATCAATTCATTGAAAAACGAGCTGGGTCGATGCCATTTGGTCGCTATATAAAAACGTTTACGTTTACGTATAGATTATATTTAATATATTTACATCGACCTCCTCCTCTTCCTCTTCGTCGTCTTCCTTCTCCTCCTCCTCCTCTTCCTCCTCCTCCTCTTCCTCTTCGTCGTTCTCCTTCTCCTCTTCCTCCTTCTCCTCATCCTCCTCCTTCTCCTCTTCCTCCTCCTCATCCGCCTCTGCTTCATTTTATACATTGGACAATGAATAACAAGTAAACGCCAATAAATACCATAGAGTGCGTGGAGTAATTAAATACGTTTGAACGGTTTGTAAGGCTTGAGGAGAGAGAGCGAGAGACAGACAGACAGACAGACAGACAGACAGACAGACAGACAGACAGACAGAGAGCGGGAGAGACAGAGCCATGAAATACGAAGCAATGAGGACTAATGTGGACGAAATGGTACTGCATGGCAGGTGTATATTCCTGGCGACAGAGGACGCTTGGTTCATTTGAATCTTGAGATCGGAAATGGTTTATACTCACGCGGGCATTGTCATCACAGTGTCTTTTTACACAGTTACTAGTCAAAGAGGATTCTTTCCTGACCTAATGTCATTCGACCCACCGTATAATTTATTGCACAGGTTTAAGCTTAGATCCACTTCAATGTGGACCTGCATTGAAATAGGTAGCAATGTGCTTTATCTAATTCTGTTCATATTAGAATATAAGACTCGTCATATGTGTGGACCATCTACTGATTCCTTGTTAAGTTCTAGTAATATAATTTATAGCTATAGAAGTTCCAAGATAAGATTAGCGGGTACTCACTCACTCACTCACTCACTCACTCACTCACTCACTCACTCACTCAGTCAGTCAATCATTCACTCGCTGGAGCAAAGACCCCTGTGACCAGTGAGAGCCGAAACGTGGCCATAACGTTCAGGCAAATAGGCAGGTGCAATGGTACATCCCCAACTGACATGGCCAGACCCACATCGAAATCTTAAAGTCGAAGCGCTGTGTAAACTGGTGGGAACCAAATAATTACATCTCGTATACAACGTGATATATTATGGTCGAAGTTACGAACTCGTACTCGAGCTGCCCAATGTAATTTGGTCCAAAAAGTGGGGGGTACCAATTTTTGTCCAATTTCGCTTTTCGCGTGGGTACGGGTACGGGTACTCACTCACTCACTCAATCACTCACTCAATCACTCACTCACTCACTCACTCACTCACTCACTCACTCACTCACTCACTCACTCACTCACTCACTCACTCACTCACTCACTCACTCACTCACTCACTCACTCACTCACTCACTCACTCACTCACTCACTCACTCACTCACTCACTCACTCACTCACTCACTCACTCACTCACTCACTCACTCACTCACTCACTCACTCACTCACTCACTCACTCACTCACTCACTCACTCACTCACTCACTCACTCACTCACTCACTCACTCACTCACTCACTCACTCACTCACTCACTCACTCACTCACTCACTCACTCACTCACTCACTCACTCACTCACTCACTCACTCACTCACTCACTCACTCACTCACTCACTCACTCACTCACTCACTCACTCACTCACTCACTCACTCACTCACTCACTCACTCACTCACTCACTCACTCACTCACTCACTCACTCACTCACTCACTCACTCACTCACTCACTCACTCACTCACTCACTCACTCACTCACTCACTCACTCACTCACTCACTCACTCACTCACTCACTCACTCACTCACTCACTCACTCACTCACTCACTCACTCACTCACTCACTCACTCACTCACTCACTCACTCACTCGGTAAATCTCATTCTCTTGAACGTTCTTTCGTTCAGAATATTTGGCGCACAATTCCCTACGTGTGAAAACAAGGCAAGTTCATTCGCACTTGTACTGGCGCCAAAGACACAAGCACTCGAGGAATGCGAAGGCATTCCTTTAAAGAATTTGAATACGCAGGATAGAGCAGGCTCTGTTGGACTTTCTCATCGACACAACGAAAGTCTGCACCGACAGTTTATTATGGGGAGTCGGGGACCTCTGAATATTGTATCGTCAACGTCTCCCTGTCTCTGTCTCAGAGGTCTGTCTGTCTGTCTGTCTGTCTGTCTGGCTGTCTGTCTGTTTCCTCTTTCTGACAATTTCTTTGAGTTCTCGACGCAAGTACGACGATATGTGAGAACTTGGGCAGTGATGGATGGATTTGTCTGTCAAAACAGAATTTGCACATCAATTGTATAGGAAACCAAAAAGACAGCAATGAGTACGACTTTATTCAAATGCATATGTATAGAACTGTTGGCCACGTACACATATAGGGCGACATTTTAATTAACATGGGCGTGCTTGGTGTGTCTAGGCATTCGCAAGCCTACACATAACGTATTTTAATGTTTGTTTGAGTCTTTACTGCTTCTTGTATTCATCATAGGGGCCTATTAGCTAGGTCTAAGGTAGTGAAAAAAATCGTTCTTAACTTTCATAATTATCAGAAAGTTGATGCCTCGTGCTTTCTGTACCGGCCCATGGGCTTCCGTCGGGGAGGGGGGAAGCAAGGGGGCCATTTGCTCTCACCGGATTTTGACGTAGCAATTTCAAATAGTAGGCCTATATATGCTCTGTAAAGATGTAATAACCTGTAATTATACAAGTGCATTTGCAAACGCGTATCCGCCAAGCGACATGAAAAGACCAGTAATTACGAGTGTGTGATGTTTTGAATTTGAAAGACTTTAATGCTCGGAGGTACTTAGACCTGTTTGATTAATATCTACAGTACTTGAAAGAGTGTATATGTCGCCGATTTAGCATGCCAGGAATCAGCATGACAAGACCCTACACGTGTATGCGAGGCTCCTATGTGAAGTCCTGCATGAAGTAGGTAGACAAATTAGGAGCTGCTACCAGAATGGCGCTTTTAACTGTTATGCCTCGACCCTGGTCATTTTTCAATGAACTGATTGGGTGAGATCCATCACCACCGCTGTACGTTTTGAATAGGTGTAACGCCATTTAAGGTCCCCGTGTACTGACCGTACTAGCCCGAGATTTAAATCCCTGAAATAAGCCACACATGTATACATACACAGATTCCGCACACAATGAGCTAATGACGGCAGGATCTGCTGTAGTGTCAGGCAGGCAGGCAGGCAGGCAGGCAGGCAGGCAGGCAGGCAGGCAGGCAGGCAGGCAGGCAGGCAGGCAGGCAGGCAGGCAGGCAGGCAGGCAGGCAGGCAGGCAGGCAGGCAGGCAGGCAGGCAGGCAGGCAGGCAGGCAGGCAGGCAGGCAGGCAGGCAGGCAGGCAGGCAGGCTCGAACCTATGCACTATTCGAGGCAGCGCTAAATTTGGCGCTTTGTTCATTTGTTACTCAGAGGAGATCTCTCTCTGTCCGAAATTTATACTAGGGGCCTACGATTCGTTTATAGGACAGACAAACTTATCTTTTCTATCTATCTGTATGCCTGGTTGCCTGTTTATCTATCTGTCTGTCTATCTATCTATCTAAATATCTAGATATCTATCTGGATATTATTTATGTATCTCGATATATATATATATATATATATATATATATATATATATATATATATATATATATATATATATATATATCTGGAAATCTGTCTGTCTACTTATCTATCTATCCATCCTTCTCTCGATCTTTCTTTCTTTATCTCTGTCTGTCTGTCTGTCTGTCTGTCTGTCTGTCTGTCTTTCTCTCAACGGATAAATGTCGGATAACTCGTGCTTCCTGTACATAGCCTAATATGTGAGCACTCACCTTCAACCTTTCAGTATTTAATTTAAACAGACAGACTACATAGACTGGGGTGAGCATTGGTAGGACAAAGGCGTAGACGTAGGGGTGAGTTATTCTTTTCGTGTGTCAATGAATCGTCGGAATTCTTTCCCGGAGTCCTAGATGAAACTGACATATGAAACTGCTAAGTCCTTGAACTCGATAGGCATAATTAAAATCATGGACACAGTCTAGTCGTCTGCAGATTCTGCTACAATCTTTCATGTCGTGCATTTAGAAACCTAATACTCTTGTCTTGTATACACTGCAACGCAGTCGGCTTCTTAAGAGGGGAGGTGCAGCAGCATTCATGGATTGGAGATTTCCAGCTCTTCGTCATGACTGTGTCAAATGTGAACAATAGGCTGTGCCACACTGTAAGGGGGTTACTTGATCCGCAGTACTGAGCAAACGAGGTCCTGCTACATCTGCTACCTTCAACATTTTGCGCCGTCGACATAAGCCAAAAGTTAAAAGTCGTGTTTGAACTTAATGAGAAGGACGCCTATTTCAGAATTCACTTGCGTCTATTAATCGAACATGCAGCTGTCAAATATAAGTAATACTTTCAATCAATAGGAAGATCTTTATAATGATTTAACGTATATAACAGAAACTCTAAAATATCAGATATATGCATTTATATTTGCTGAAAATGAATCTTGATATAAAATTAATTATCATATACCGGTACCTAAAAAACGGCGGATTATCACGAACCCACAGAGGTCCTTAGCCGAGAAAGTTCGGGCCTCTATATCTGGTTCTTTGCCGGTACGGGTACCCAGGTTTCAATACCTTCCGCCACCTCTGTTCATCTGTGGGTTCACTTAGTCAAATTCGTTATTCCACTCTACAACAGAATCTAGGCCGATTTATGCGAACTTGCTACCACAACAATGTTCTTTCTCCATTGGTTCATCCCGACATAAAACCTCGGGACCGAAATTAGACTGAAACTGGTCTATCACTATGAGTGTAGGACATTATCCCCCCGGACATTATCCCCCCCGGACATTATCCCCCCCGAACAAAAGCCCCCCCGGACAGAATCCCCCCGGGGTAGGACATTATCCCCCCGGACATTATCCCCCCCCGCACATTATCCCCCCGGACAAAAGCCCCCCGGACAGAATCCCCCCGGGGTAGGACATTATCCCCCCCGGCTAGGAAATAATAACCTATATTTCACACATATATATCAAACATACATATATACATACACGCATAAAATACATATATACCTACATATATACATATATACATGCATATATACATATATACATGCATATATACATACATACATACATATATACACACATACATATATGCATACATATATACAAATATACATACATATATACATATATAAATACATACATACACCTCAACATAAGTCGGAATATATTTCAATTTGTTTAATAAGAAGAAATATATATTTACAGTTTGTTTAATTCGAAGAATGATTACAGACCAACGTAAAAGTTTATAAGACTATAATGGTCCAAAATTTGTCTCTAACGCTGTTTTAATAAACCTAAAAAACCTACATTCGTTAACCTTAGTGACGTTAACAAGGGTGCGGGAGACGGCTTGTAGCTGCTTGGCGCTGTGCCTGACCCGCTTTTTGGGCAGCGGACCTCGCGAATCCTGACACTAACAAGTTAAGAACTAGGCGACTAACAAGTCTTATTTTTACACCTGAATGACACTAACAAGTCTTTAGTCTATACGTTTACAACATTAACAAGCTGACTCGAGGGCAACAGGGCTAGTAAAATTTCTCAATTAAATGTAGAAATAGGCTTATCACACAGAGGGGGGATTTTGTCCGGGGGATTTTGTCCTAGCTAAAATCGGGGGGATTCTGTCCGGGGGGATTTTGTCCGGGGGGGATAATGTCCGGGGGGGATAATGTCCGGGGGGATAATGTCCGTTCCCCTATCACTATACAGTAGCTCAGCAGTATTTAAATGCTTTGAAATTGTGTCATAAATTAATTTGTGAACACACACAAGCGTCCAGAATAACCATGCAATGACTAATTGACTACTCAGATATGGAAAAGTACAAATGTAAGGCTAGTTCCTTTAGAGAAAAGCAAAATATGATATAAAGTTATGGGTAGTTCCATGGACATATATTATTGCTGCCAAACAGGTTTATCTAAGTTCACTGATGTGAAGCACTATAGACATTAGACAGACTTGATATTTTTCTATGTTGTTTAGGCTGTTGAGAACTTAAGATCAGATTAAGACTCTTCATACATCACCAATGAAACAGAACACATTGTCAACTACATGAATGCATTGATGTCAGTGGTTCATCAGCAGTTAATGTTCCGCCACAAGGGTCACTCTGATCACAGTTAATCCGCAATTCTTGCCGAGTATAAGCAGACTGGGCAATGGCAGGTTGCAGGTCAACAAACTGAGGCATGTACAACTTGAGAAGCTTTGTCAGTCGAAAAGCAATTACGTTGGAGTTAATTGCTCATCCTTTGACACCTCTACATTAATGTGTTAGATTTCAAACTTTGATGATCGATGACGTATATTCTATCTGACACTGAAACTATAATAAATTGACAGTTAAGGTAGAGCCTTTGAATCTAAACTTCTATCGATGACGAGTAGATATTACTCACGTTTCTTCGATTCGTTTTATTATTATTATTATTATTATTATTAATGAGCTTTTATATAGCGCCCCTTCAAGGTTATCTACTCAGGAGCGCTCCTAGTCCAACCACGGCTAAAGAGAGTAGTTTTTAAGTTTGCAAGAAACAAGGTAGAGTGAGTCATAGGGACCAGGCGAAGTGCAACAGGAAGGCCATTCCAGGTTGCAGGTCCAGCGACCGAAAAAGAACGTCGCTGCATAATGGCTGTCCGCGTGCGGGGGACCAATAGCTCGGCCTGGTCAGCCGAGCGAAGAGCAGATCTCCGCAAGACCCCCGAGGTAGAGCGACACAACTCCCGCAGGTATGGGGGAGCAAGTCCCTCTAGACAACGCCTAACCAGTGCAGAGACCCTGTAGGCAATCCGCAGCGGGAAAGGGAGCCAGTGCAGAACATCCCGCATATAAAGAGAAACCTGGCCAAATCTGGGGATGCGACCAATAAGACGTGCGGCTGCACGCAAAACCCGGTCCAAACACCCAAGGCGGGCAGCTGGGAGGCCAGCGTAAAGGGCACTACAGTAGTCCAGACGGGAAACCACAAAAGCATGGACAAGGGTAGAAGCAGCTGCGTGCGTCAGAGTGCGGGAGACTACCCTTAACTGACGAAGTTGATAATAAGAGTCCCGACAAA